>JAURVB010009760.1:0-12762 GCA_033002965.1 Piper betle | reverse complement strand
TTGCATTCTCATTGATTTGCTTTCGACTATTAACGGGTTTGGTTCAGGCTCTGTTTAAACTTAAACTTGAATTGTTTGGTTTGGTTTAATTTAGAATAAAATTGAACTGTGCTCCAGCTAATTATAATATTCAGCAAAGCGAAAGACATGCGTTTGTGATCGAATTTTTGAAAGATGTTATGACATGTTAAAAACATTTGCTATCGTTGAAGATCACAGAAGAAAACCTCTTAATAAAAACTCATAAATAGTAAATGACAAACCCTTTACTCCACACGTTAACTTTGAAATGATGGGGAGGAGAAATGACAGATGATCAACCAAAAGAGCACACAATTGGATGGAGAATTTGGGACAAAAAGATAAAGGAAAAATATACAAGCTACTTTCATTCATTAATGTTCGTTGCACCAATGATGTTTGTTTGTTCTAAACCTTCCAGACTGCTAACCTCAATCAAACTATCCCCTAATACCTAAATAATGAGCTTATTATCCTCAAAAACTCGGCCTTCCATACAGTTGGAAATTGAATAGAGGGGAAAATGTTGATTATAAAATGACGTATACATCTAAGAAAGTAAGTGCAACAACGGTCATCAAGAAAAGAATACACCACTGTGGTTTATCACTGTAGTTTGGTACATTGAAGTATTGACCTCAACGCAGGAAGCAGCAAAAGAACAGTCATTTAAGATTGGAGAAGTTACATGAATGGCTCAAGTGTAACAGATGTACATAACAACACCGTCGCCAAGAGACATGAAATTGTTTGTATGATATAGAAACAAAACCACTTTGGATGACAACCTAGAAAGAGCCTGGATGGGCAGAAGTTGTTGCAGCAGACATTCACTTAACAAAATAGCAATTTGAGATGAAGCACCAGAAAAGTAGTCTTTTGCCACCATCCTTATAAAAATGGGCCAGTTTAGACAGTAAAATGCTGGGAAACAGGAAATGGGTAGGATCAGATGGTCCAGCTGCAAATCTTTAAAATAGAATATAGTTGACCATGCAGGTACGAGGATGATAATTATCCAGGGAAGTGAGATTTCCCATTCAAATCTGTAGACACTGAGTAAAAATCTCTCCTTTTGTTCCTGTTAGCTTTGTTCTTCACTGTTTCCCTTTTATTGCCTGAAAGAATAACTGACATAACAGCCAGAAAGCCTAAAACAGAAAGTGCCCACAAACCAATAACCAACGGTCGCAATGAGCCTGCAACATCTTCCTTTTTGATGCTGCCGAATCAAAGTCGATTGGCACAGTGAGCATTCTTATTCTCGGAATTTTAACCTCAATTCTCTTATCTGCTTTTGACAGTGTGGCTTCCTTCTGAACTTCTAGCTTGGAGCCAGATTTGATATTGGGATCTGGGCAGTTTCTCTTCTTGTGATGCAATAAGAGGCCCTCATTAAGAGTCCTCATACACTCAATGCTCAATTGATCTCTGCGTAAACTGTTTGGATCAGTAGAACTTAGAGTCGATGGGTCAGGAGGATCTGGAAACTTAGCCCAGCAAGTATTCACTACGTCAGTGCTTCGCCAATTTGCCTTGTCAAAGGTCCAGTTTCCAACCCCAAATTGTAACCCGTAATGGAAAACTCTAGGATTGGTCCCTGGCGTGGGGATGTATCCCGGGTAAAGTAATATTTCACTGTTTATAGTATGCCTTATATTTAACTGCGGAGAGAGACAGAGAGAAACAAAAGGTATATCAGCAGAGATACTTACAAGACGCATGCAAAAATTAATAGGTAAATGTAAAAAACAGTTTCACATGGTAATAGCAACAAGTACTAGTAATCCCTTATGTACACAGTAAAGAAGAAATATCAAAGGTTTTTGCAGGTTCCAAAAGTATATAATCTGATATTTAATCGACTATTCTACCTAACAAACTGAGAGCATGAGGAAATATTAACAAACTTTGGTTGCAAACCATTATAGATGGTATTAGACAGTTGAAAAATCACCAAAAAGTCACGTGATGATATTTTCTTCAAAAGTTTAAATAGTAAATATTGGGGTGATGAATGCTTTGCATATATATAATAAAATGAAGTGTGCAGCCCAAAATATTGGAAGCAAAAAGAGGTATGGACATTCTAAAAATATATCTTCGCCCACAAAAAAGAAAAAACACACACAAATATGAATAGATGCAATATATCATAAACAACGTTATCTGTTGTTTAGCAGATATAACATACCTCGGCTGCACCAAAAGAGTATCCATACATCTCGCTAATCCATCCGCCTCCATATATATCCCCTGTAAGGTTAGTTCCATAATGAGCTTTATCAGCTCGGACTTCCTCTGTTTTGTGCAACCAATATAAGGCAAATTTTCGCAGATCATCTATATGCATAATGATCACTCCACCAACCTTGTCACAAGCTTCAGGATGGCGTGTATGAAGTTTTGCTAGCTCATTGTCACAGCCAATTAAGTAACTAAAGCATTCAAATCAAAAGTGAGTAATAACAGATGAAAATTAACAGTATAGGCAGTGTCTCGTAATTATCTTACTCATATGGTGTTGAGACTGGTCGCCCACGTTGGGCATTGAACTCCCATGGTGTGATTGGGCCTCGTAATATCATGTCGGCATCAAGTATAACTATAAACTCGGCATCAATGTTTGCATGATTCAGCCAATGCAACACACCAGCAGGTTTATTGATTGCAGGGTACCTACCAGAAGAAATAAGAAAATAGATAGGAAGGTTAAGGATTAAAATTTCATTTTCAACACCAAAACTAGGAAATAAGCTGCTTAATGGAGGAGAATTATAGCGCAAAATGCTTATAAATCAGATAAAAAATAAGGATTAGCTCACCAGTCGCCTGTTAATGGATGTTTGCTCATTGATGGAACATAGTGAGTAGGAGCGAGATCATGGCCAGTATATTTCCTTAATTCATCCTCAGAACAGCTTAAAAGACGTGTAATATTTCCAGGTTGCCCACTCAAATGGAAGCTGTGCATAAGTCCTACAGTTTGCCAATCAAAATAGGACGTGCACTCTGTGGAGAACACAACATGCATTTTCGGATGTGCCTTTGTTGAATTATTAGATATTTCTCCAGCGTCAGGCTTTTCTTCTAGAATATTCTCATGCTTCAAATATTTTGGTGAAGTCAGCTCCAAAAATCTCTTGCTTTTCAAAAAACTTAAATATTTTGACCAAGGAGGCTTTGAACATCTCATGGATGCATGGTGTAAGAAAAGTCCTTCATTAATGGTATTAATGCACTCAATGCTCAGAAATAAACCTCGTCTTTTAAATGGATCCAGTTCCATTGCATCAACCTAAAATCACGTCAACAAGTCTGTAAACACATATTAGGTTGATAAAACACTGGAGATGTTTGATTATTGACAGAGTCTTCATCCAGCAAAATTGTACAATGACATAGAGAACTACAGCAGTCCCAGCTTTTTAAGCTCAATGATAGTTTATATATCAAGAAGTTGACACAAATTCATCATATCAATGGAAAATATTGACATTAAACTTGTCATACCTCTCTGGGATATGGTGGGCTAGGGAATAACCGATTGCAATCATATACAATGCCATCTTCATGGTGATTTAATTTGTTAAAAGACCAGTTTCCAACACTGAAAGGCAAACCATAATGCAAAAGAATAGGCTCAACACCCGGTCTTGGAATGTATCCAGGATAAATCATCAAGTCATCATTTATCTTGTGCCTAAGCCCAACCTGATTAATGAAAACAATAAGAAAGTTATCTAACCAGGGTGTTGCTAAAATTGAACAGATCCTGTCACAGAAAAGTCAATTACTTCTTACTTCTGCCGCTCCAAATGAGTATCCATACATCTCACTTATCCACCCGCTGCTGTATATATCACCAGTGATATTGGCTGCCCAGTGAGCTCGATCCTCCCGCACTTCTTCTGTTTTTGAGAGCCACATGGGAGCTAAAGCTCTTAGGTCATCAATGTGCATGGCCAGAAGCCCTCCAACCTTATCACATAGCTCTGGATGTTGTGTATGTAGTTGTGCCAAGATATTATCACATCCTATTAAATACCTGAAGAAGCAATTGGTGTTAAAAGAATAAGAGCCAAGAAAAATCAACAGATGGCCATTTGACTCAGAAAAAAATGCATTGAAAATTAATTTATAGATGCTGAGAATAAATTATTAAGAGGCTAACAATCATGAATTGAGCACCAATATACAGACATTGAGAATAAATAATTAAGAAGACACTTCTCATCATCTAGGATGGATGTCATCGTTCATCTAATTTCTGCAAAAATTATTAAAATAAAGAAGAAAAATTCAATACAAAAGAATAAAGTGTGAAATACCCATAGTATGCAGCAACAGGCTTGCCCTTCTCAGCGCCGAGTTCCCAAGGTATGATTGGACCTCTAATCACCATGTCTGCGTCCAAAATGACTACCCAATCTACATTTTCCGCATCTTTGCTATGTTTAAGCCAATGAACAATGCCTGCTGGCTTGTTAATGGCAGGATACCTTGAACAAAAGCACTTGATTCAGCACAAACGAATTTCTCCACTAACCAGGGAAGTGTAAAAACATAATTCCAACACCAATGAATACTCTATCAGCTAACACTTCACCGAACAAGGCAAGCATCAAATCAGTTATCAACTTGGTTGACATTGTACCATATTTTGCCCAAAACCTTGAATAAGAAAATACAGCTTTTCTACATGCAATCTGCATATTCAATTACACATTCACAGGACAATCTTGATTCTACATCAGATGCAACAATTTTGAAAAAAAACCCACTATCTAATATGCTATCTAAATCTAATATCCCTTCACCAAATCAGAAAACTAGTAATCACACAACTCTACAAACACATCAAAAGCTGCAAGCAGCCAAATTTCGACCATTACCAATCACCAGTCCTGGGATGCCTGCTCATGGACGGCACCTCGAACGTCGGCGCCAGCCCCATCCCTTTATAACTCCTCTTCTCCTCCTCGGTACAGCTGAGCAGCCGGGTGATCGGCCCCGGGTGGCCGGCCTTCTTGAAGCTGTGCACCAGTCCCACCGTCTGCCAATCGAAGTAATCCTGACATTCCACCGAGAACAGCGTATGCAACCTCCACGGCGCCTCCCCCACCTTCGCCGCTGCAGCCACCGCCGCCGCCGTGACCAGGCCGAGCAGTACCACGAGCTTATCCATCCCCGCCTTCAAACCACGTCGGACACCGCCTCAAAACCAGAAAAGACTACAACTTCATCATTACCTCCGATCTGGGCAGCGATCTCTGCTGTTGGAAACATCAGATTTTGTTGGATCGTTGATCAGAAATGGGAAGGATTTAACTATTCTGGGGATGGCGGGAGTTGTTGAGGAGTGGGATTTTTCAGAGGATTGCGTTTTCGCAAGAACTTGTGTTTCTGGCCGTCGATGTGAGTCTACGTAGGAGGACCCATGCATGATCGGACGGTTACATGGGGAGATTTGAGATGGGGGTAGGATGGTACTTTTATGTAATTACGAAAAGTCAACTTGAAACTTGGGGGAGCTATATTGACCTGATCGGTTTAGTCTCCCTCACATTGCAAATGGTTTTGTTTAATAAAAACATACTTTAAAATGTTATTTTTTAAGTATTTTTATATTGAGATGCAATTGAAATTTTTATCAAGTAGCCTAAAATTAAATGAATTGCCTGTCAAGATTGTTTGGGCAAGGAGATGTTTTGTAAAAAGAACATTTTCATTTTTTTAACAAACTTATACATTATATTTTCTTTTAGACTAATGCTATTATAATTTAAATAGATAGCCAATTTAAAAATAACTTGTAACACCCCAAATCCGGTCTATACTCGTGAACTGAACCGGCATATTACATGCCTCGATTAGGTCGGCTAACTCGAACCCAACTCGCGCGGATCTAATCTCGGCGTCTTAAGATGAAGATATTACTTGTCATGCATAAATGAATACACAAAATCCTAACATGATACTACATGGATGACATGCAAACTAAATTACACACCATCATAATTACAATCAAAATCGATAAAAATTCTAAAATAATGTTCGTCCAAATTTTTCACCGCACCCCTCGGCTCAATCATGATGGTTAACCCAGCCAGTCGTGGTTGAACCCGTGGTTATGCCTAATTTAATAGAAATAAGATACGTGAGATTTATTCGGAAGGAGGGAAAGGGGTGGAAGCCGGAACACCAAGCACCAAGGGGTGGAAGCCGGAACACCAAGCACCAAGGGGTGGAAGCTGGAACACCAAGCACCAAGGGGTGCATGTGTTGGCGTGCAGCACTTCAGCCGGGTGTCTATATAAGGAGATGTTATCCTTGTGTAGAAGGAGAAAAAAATCAGATGAAAAGTGATCAAGTGTGGGTGAGTGCCTCCCTGCGTGGAGATGTGAGGTAGTGTCGGGTAAGGGGGATTGCCGGTGTGTGGCTGCAACCAGCCTTGGTCGGGGCCAAGTGCTGGGCACACCCGGTAGCTGTCGGTGCAGCGTTGTCCACCTGTGACCGAACCAATCCAGTCTCTATTCCAGCAGCCTCGAGCCTGCGTGCCGAGTGCTGGGGAAGTCCTGTCGAGTGTGTGTGTCGAAATGGCCATCCCACCGAGTGCATAAGAATTGTCTAAGTGTTATTGGATACTTGTGACTCTTTAGTCTCATCCCGCTGTCTCTTTGCGCGGCAAGGCGCCTCGGTCCCACCGAACCCTTCCAACCCGACGCGGACGAACCCGCGCCCGAACAAATAAAACAGACAAAATTTCCCCTAAAAGTATAATTAGGGTCACCCTGTCAAAATACTATATATAAACATATATGTAAACATGTATCTATACATCACGCAACTTCATTCACATAATCTGTCATCGTGTCTTAGCATTCAATCATGTCACATCATCATATCTTATCATCATCTCATGACATTCAATCATATCATACCATGTCTTAGTATTTCACAACATCCGCAATATAGTAGTATCATAAACAAAATATAACCACTCAATTGACTGACATGTGTGCAAGCGACAATAATGCTCCTTCGTCTAAGCTAGCTCCTCCAACTCTGATTATTACCTACATATAGTATAAAGACACGTCAGTAACAAGTGTTACTGGTCCGAAAAATAAAATAACTATAACAAGTTAGTTATGAGAGCAAACTCTCGTATGAAAGAAAACATCATATACTCCACGTGAACACTCTGAAGGGCACTACTGAGGAACCACTGGGCTGCAGACCTGGTAGCATCCCGAACTTACTAATCTAGCTGCTGGTACTGTGCCGCTCTCGACACTTCTTTTTCAGTACTTCACGTAAAACTTTATCCTAAGCCCTCTCCTTACCTCCATATTTCTCCTGGCCTTGAGCATGAAGACCGAGTACTCTCAGGTAGTTGCCTTTAGTACCCTTTGAACCACAAGTCCGGACATGCGCTGTACTAAACAGTACCCGTTAACCTCCATGTTCTCCGGGTGTGAGGAACTCAAACGCGGAGTTGTCAGGATCCCTCAGGAATGGAACAGTCCGCTGGCACTAATCCAGAGCCCGCTTTGACTGTCACGGCATCCGCTTATAGTACGTGCAGTCGGTTTCTCCATCTCTCGTCTCACTAAAAACGCGAAACTACATATATATATATATATATATATATATATATATATATATATATATATATATAAGGCTGGGTGGGGATTTATATAATAGGCCCGAAGGCAACTTGTGGTGGATCTTCTTTTCGAAATCATCCTCAAGGGATCTCATCCTCGAGGGGTTATTAATCCAGAAATCTGTTCGGCTAGATGGCCCGAGTTAAGTGGGATCCAATAAAATGCCACTTAACCCATCCTGTAAATAATAAGATAAACATACAATAGAAAGACGTAAAACAGAGTCGAGTCCTAAACGGACCTAGTAGAAGCTCCAAGCGTGTCATCGTGCCTAAGCGGTAAGCTCCTACTCCGTACCTACACATCAAAACAAAATACTAACGCCCGCTAACTAAATGATGCAGCAAACTCAATGAACATCACACACAATACGAATAACGTCCATCAACAGTCAAGTAATCATAATGTGAAAATAATTCTAAGTCATCCTATTCATACCAATTTTATACTGTTTTTCTAAGTTACGTCATACTTGATTAGCATGCTCATATTTACTTATCTTACTAGATAACTTATCCTCCATACACTATCAATCACATCATGTAACTTCATTCATAGTCTGGCATTCATCATGATAACTACTCAATTCTAACATGCTATGCTAACAATCATAATCAATTTTAAATAACTCAATCGAAGGTAATTATACCTCACGTAGTCAGCAATCGGCGACGACTAGGGTTCTGTCACGTTTCTTGAAGCTCAAATTTGGCACTCATCGGCGTCCGAAGCTCGATCGGGCTCGACTGGGTGAAGCCCGCCAAAGATCCGGTGAATTCCAACGATTCACCCGCCAAAGATCCGGTGAATTCCAACGAATTCCAAAAATTCTAGTTTTCTGACGTTTTTCGGCGGTTTTTCGGCAGCTTCATATGGTTTTCCGGCGACAGTCGCCGGCGGCGTCTACTAGCCAGAAAGTGATCGTGTTGGGTACCCTTGGAACCGGCTCGGCGAGCCCGACTCATTTACAAGGTCGACGCGGCAAACGGAGGTGGCAGCTAGCCGAAAAATGCATGAAACCGAGCCGATGGTGATGGTGGCTAGATCCGGCCGGCCACAGCGGCGATTGTTAGACTATTTTCAATGACATGCAAGTATACATGGTCGCAACAAGTAATATAATGATAAAATCGAGTATCGTCCCACAGGGAGATGAATTTCCTTAAATTAATTAAAGAAAATAAAATGAAGAATAAAGCAAAAACAATTGACTTTAATAAATCTAATTAATAACTTTAAATTAAAAAGAGTTATAATAATAAAACTCGTTCTAGAGTCGAATTTTCCTTAACATCAATTTAATCTTCATCGAATCTTACTCTTATCTTTTATTCCCTCGGATTGTCGATCTAGGATAATTATATGACATGGTGGCTCCCGCTCCTTCATGCTTCTATTATTTTGCCTCAATTTCTACCTCCCGGTGATAATTGATTAATCAACAAAATAATGCATTAAGAATTACCTTACAACCGCATACGGTGTTGTGTATCTTCCGACCACAACAACAAACAAGTCAAAAGACTCGTCGTATGATGAATTATCAATGACTAATCTAATTAATTTCTCCCGAAATCTAATTAAACCTCATGATCTAAGAAATAGGTGATCAATCTATTCTTAGCATTTAGAACATGATAATTCAAACGATCCGATTGAATAAAAGAGTAAGAGCTTGAAATGAATTCAATTAAATCATGTTAAGTTCCATTCTTCTCTAGAACGAAAATAAGAGACTACTCCATAATAAAAATAGAAAACAATATAAAAAAGAAATTAATTTTTATTATGAAAGAGAAAGGATTACAAAAACTAAAACTACTTCTATTACTAAACTCCTAAACCAAGAGTTGAGATATGATCAACAACAAATGACCACCCCTTTATATAGAAGTGGAGATACAAGAATTCGAAGAGGGTGTTCACAAATCGACGTAATCTAATTAATTATAATATCCCTTCAAGTTTCCAACTGTTCGACTCCATTGAACACCATAATTGTAGCCATTGGGTGGCGCCAAGTGTCATGACCAATCAAATCCAAAGCTTAATTTATTCATCTTTTTCTTCATTAAAACATCAAAGTTAAGCATATATAATAAAATATTAATTAACTAAAATAATAAAGTAAAATATTACTTAATTAATAATGTTTATACCCGAGAAGTACAAAATCATATTAAAAAATATGGGAAAATATTATATATTTTAAACACTTAACAGCGATGGCCTCCGTTCCGGTCGGGGAAGGTCGCCGGAGGGCTGAGGGTGTTGAGGCGACCGACCGATCGCGGCGGTGCTGGTCGCCGGCGGCGGAACGAAGCGCAACACGGGCGCTGCATCACGGCGTGGCTTCCTCGCGTCGCAGCGGCCCGATGGGGTCGGACTTGGTCAGTGGTAGCACGACGACGTCGTTGTGGGGCTAGGCGGCGATGATCGGCAGCCGGGCGGGCGTCCATGGTAGACGGCGGTGATGCGCACAGTGGTGGCGCATCGAGCAAGAGGTTTGGGGAAGAAAAGAAGGGCGCGGGGGTGTGTGGTGGCAAAGTCGTAAATATTACTTGACTCGTCTCCGACTCGAGTCAAAATAGTATTTAAGTCGTAAAAAAATTCAAAAAAATTTGGGAAAAATCCCATAAAATCAAACAACACCAAAAAATCATAATGATATGCTCTAGAACTATCAACCCACCCAAAATGCCCGTAACGCGGTAAACAGCCTAAAACTAATTCTACGATCCATTATATATCATAATAAAAAAAATGAACTGCATACTCTCATATATTCTGATAACTCATTCTTTTCTGCTGTGTTCATAACGTTATCATCATATACTTGGGTACACATGACCCTCTATGGCTCATACACGAGACCGGCGTTGGCTCAGTACACGTATTCTGAAACGGACTCGACTCGAAAATAACGGTCGAACTAACCGGTTCTGAATATAAAACCCTGACTCGTATCGTAGGTTTTACATAACTAATATTTTATTATCAGCACATCTTGATACTCAACATCCTTAAACGCAAAACAAAGTATCACAAAGTCAAAATTTGATATTAATTTTTCCATTATTTTATAATTTTTAAAATGTAATATAAATTAACTTGATTTAGAAAATGACACTTCCAACTGAAATATCAGACGTCAAAACCTATTCACTTAATCATGAATCATGTAATTTTAAAAATAAAAAAACCATAAATCTTGTAAATGATATATTTCAGAACAATTTCCAACATAAACTTGTAAAGAAACAGAATGGACAAGCTTGCTGGAAGTGCAAATCAATGGCAACATGGTATTGTGACAACTTCCAAGCTTCCTGCATTGACGCAGCTATTTCTTTCATACCCATTTACATATCTCTCCCACTCATGCAATGATGCAATAATAATCAAGGAGAGATGGCCTCAAAAGCAGTGGATATCAACTCCTTGGACAGCAGAAATCCATCCGGATCACTTAGTCGTATACAAGCAACTTCTTGTTGATTATCTTCACCTCAGAGAGTACCAGGCCAAATTCATCTGCACCCAACTCCCTTCCCTTCTCATCCATTCCAGCCTCATGCCCACTCCGCACATATGGTCTGAGCACCTCGCACAGAGAAGAAGACTCCCAAGATTACCTTCAAACTGCTTGACGTCTACACCTCTCACCGTTCTCAGAGAAAGCATCAAAACATCCTTTGCCAAATCCTTGGCATCCACAATTTTCTCATGGGTTAATTCTTTAAATTGCGTTCCAATTTCTAGCCCCTCCACATATGCCAAAATCACTGTCATCCTTCTTGGCCTAGAAACCTCACACCGCCTGGGTTGCCTGTAATGAAGTTTTCAAGAGAAAAATTATGTTAAATAATTAATTGAATCATAAATTGATTATGCTCTTTCTACAAGTGATTTATAAAATTTATTTATAAATTAAATGTGATTAGTCCAAATAGGAATTGTTGAATGTTTTTGTGGTCTATTTAAATCTTAGGTTGAATATGAGGGTTTAAGCATAATGAATTCCCTTGAGTTTAATGCATCTTAATTAAAATTAATGAAAAATAAACCCGAAGCATGAATATTTGAAGTTGATTGATTTTAAGATAGTTAATTACACATTAACATAAATAGTTAAATAATAGGAATAAGAAGTAATAATTGAATTATAAAATACGTGACTCGAGTCACGGGTTTTCATCAGTGGACCAGTCAATTCGAATGTAATATAGGTATAGATTCATATCACAAAAATATAATCTAGGGCTCTTGAAGAAGTATATATATATATGGGTTCCTCTATGATGTGCTGCCAAAATTGGCAGCGCATCATCTGTCTGCCTTCACCATGGCCGTTGGATTAAATCCAATGGCCATGGTAAACCACCCGTCCCGCCCTCCCATCTCTCTCTCACGTCTCCCTTACCTCCCGCCTCCCGCCCTCCCGCCCTCCCGTGTCTCCCATCATCTCCCGCCTACCTCCCTCCGCCCTCCCGCCATCCAGCCGGCTATAAAGCCACGGCTCTCCCTCCACTGGAACATGCCATCCACATTCTTAGCCCCGACCCCAGCCGCCGCCTCACGCCGCCCCCCATCCCCCGGTGCCCCCTGCCCCCACCCGCCGCCCCCTGCCCCTCCCCCTGCCGCCAACCCCCGGCCTGCCGCCTGCCCCCAACCCCGGCCTCTCCACCCCTCGCGGCCCACCCCACCCCCCTGGCGCCCTTGCCCGCCCCGGCGCCCTCTGTCCCCTAGCCGCCACCCCTTGCTCCCCAGACGCCGCCCCCTGCCTCCCCAGACGCCGCCCCCGCCTCCCCACACGCCGCCCCCTACCCCCCAGACGCCGCCCCTGCCTCCCCACACGCCGCCCCTGCCCCTCACACGCCACCCCTGGCCCCCACACACCGCCCCCTCCCCTGCCGCGGACCTCGGCCGGTCGCCACCCCTGCCCCCCAGACGCTACCCCCTGCCCCCCAAGACGCCGCCCCTTGCCCCCTCCACACGCCGCCCCCTACACCACACGCCGCCCCTGCCCCTGCCGCCCCCCGTTGTCTCAAACCCACTGATTCGAGTT
>JAURVB010009759.1:0-20413 GCA_033002965.1 Piper betle | reverse complement strand
TGGAGAAACCGGCTGCACGTACCATGAGCGGATGTTGTGACAGTCAAAGTGGGCTCTAGATTAGTGCCAGCGAACTATTCCATTCCCATGGGATCCTGAGAACTCTGCGTTTGAGTTCCTCACACCCAGAGAACGTGGAGGTTTACAGGTATTGTTTAGTACAGCACATGTCAAGACTTGTGGTTTAAAGGGTACTAAAGGCGACTGCTCAGAGTACTCGGCCTTCGTGCTCAAGGCCAAGAGAAATGTGGAGGTAAGAAGAGGGCTTAGGATTTGAGATCAGAAAATGAAGTAAGAAAATGCCGAGAGCGGCATCAGCAGTAGCAGATCAGTAAGTTCGGGATGCTACCGGGTCTGCAGCCCAGTGGCTCCATAGTAGTGCCCTTCAGAGTGTTCACGTGGAGTATATGATGTTTTCTTTCATATGAGAGTTTGCTCTCATAGCCAGCTTGTTATAGTTATTTTATTTTTTGGACTAGTAACACTTGTTACTGACGTGTTTTTATACTATATGTAGGTAATAATCACTAGTTAGAGGAGCCAGCTTGGACGGAGAGCAATGATGTCGTTTACACACATGTCAGTCAATAGAGTAATTAATGTTTTTGTTATGATGTTATTATCTTGAGAATGACGTGAAATGATGAGACATGATATGATGTGATTAAATGCTTAAGAAATGATGATAGGATGTAATTAAGTGCTAAGAGATGATGTGAACACGAATAGATTGCGCAATGGAAGCATAGTGGGTTGAGAGCAGAAGTTCAAAATGAGTTACAGCATGTTAGATTTTGTATTTTATATGAATGAAATTGTTTGATAAATGGTTATTTATATATATGAATATGTATATTTGACAGGGTGGCCCTAATGGCATTTTTAGAGGAAACTTTGTCTGTTATATTTCAAAATTTTTATTAATTTTATTGGGATTGTCTTGGTGTGTACTTTGATTTGCATATCATTCATGTAGTACCATGTTACGGTTTGTGCATTCATCCATGTATTAGAGAGTTGTATCTTCGTCTTAAGACACTGAGATTGGATCCACATGAGTTAGGCTAGGGTTAGCCGACCTAACCAGGGCCTGTAACATATCGGTTCGGTTCCACGAGCGTGAGCCAGATTTGGGGTGTTACACACTAGCACCCGCTAACTGAATAATGCATCAAACTCGCCATGATCAACACACTCACAATACAAACAACATCCATCAACAGTTAATTAATCATAAATGTGAAAATTATTCTAACTCATCCTATTTATACCAATTTTATTGTATTTTTCTAAGTTATGTTGTGGTTAATTATCATGCTCAGGCTCAATCTACCTCATTAGATCACATATCATTCTTTCACAGTTAATCAACTCACGCAATCAACACTTCATTTATAGTCCGATATTTATCATGATAATTAATCAATCCTAACATGTTGTGCTAACAATTATTAATTTTAAATAATCAAATCAAAGGTAATTATACCTTTCGTCGTCGACAATCGGCGACGATTAGGGTTTCGTCGCTTGTCTCAGAGCTCAAATTCGGCGCTTGTCGGCGTCCGAAGTTCGATCAAGTTTGACTGGATGAGCTCCGCGGAAGATCTACCAAATTCCTGCAATTCTTGTTTTCCGACAACTTTCTGGCAGTTTTCCGGTGGCAGTCGCCGACGGCGTCTACTGGCTGGATAGGGGACATATTGAGTACCATTGGAACTAGCTCGGCGAGCCTGACGCGTCTACGACGTCGAAACAGTCGATGGGGGGTGGCGGCTTCGCCAGAAAATGGCTAAAACAGGGGCAATGGCGATGGGTGACTAAATCCGGCCAATTTGGGCGGCGATGGGTTCTGATCTGGTCGGAGAAGCTCACTAGAGGTCGAAGGTGCCGAGGAGACCACCCAATTGTGGTGGCGACGGTCATCGGCGGCGGAATCGACGACATAAGCGGCGTCGCTAGGGGTGGCAATTCCGGCGTCGGAGTGGCCAGGGTTGGTCAGGGCGCATGCCAACGCCATGGCGAGGCCTGGTGGCGACGATGGGTGGCAATATCGTAAATAAGACTTGACTCGCGTCCGACTCGTGTTAAGAATAATAACTAAGTCGTAGAAAATTTTAAAAAATCCATAAAATTGGGAAAAATCCCATAAAATAAAACAACACCAAAACATTATAATTACATGCTCTATAACTAACAACCCACCTAAACTGCCCCATAACGCGTCCTAATGCGGTAAACAGGCTTAACCTAATTATACGATCTACTATATATAAAAATAAAATAAACTCTCATATATTCTGATAACTCATTCTTTTCTACTGTATTTATGACATTATCATCATATACTTGGGTACGCATGACACATTCATGGCTCATACAAGCGACTGGCATCGGTTCAGTACACGTGCTCTAAACATACTCGACTTGAAAATAACGGTCGAACCGACCGATTCTTAATATAAAACTCTTACTCGAATCGTTGAAGCCGACAGCTGCGCTGCTCGGCTGATGATTTTTAGGGCTGTTTTTTGGCAACAAAGGGCTTCTCTGATGGTGGTTCTTAGATGGGTTTTGTTGTCTACTAGGAGGGGAACTCAGTGAAGGTAGCTTGGTTGCTGGAGGCCTCGACTGGCTAGACAATGGTTTATAACTCGCTGCTCGTTAAACGTCAGCATTTGGTGAAAGAGACTTCTCTCAACTTTATCTGGTGAGGGTGGGCATCTTCGAGGGCGGCTATCAACTGGATCTTATCGAGGGCACTCCTACTTTTCCACCGGTGGGTATGATGATCACCATAGGTATTGCTCCGGCGAGGGAGCTCCTCCCCTTTCTCCCTTCTCTTCTTCCTTCCTAGTTCTTCCTTCTCTTCTTTTTTCTTTGCAGCAATGATGAACCTTCGCTGTTATTATTTGTAAAAGAGAAAACCCTTTTCAAGTAGATTTGTTACAACAAAGCAGTAATGAACTGCTTGACTCCAAGATAATCTCCAGCAATAATGACGAACAACAAGCGGCAACATGTGGGTGGATGACAATCTCTGCAACTCTTCGAAAGCTCTCCAGAGGTGGCGATTTAAAGAGGAAAGTAATCCTTCTTTCCTTGGTGGGTAACAATTAGTTGGGGATCGCCGGAAAGGTTCTCCAGCGATAACTCATCCCCTTCTCCTCTCTTCTTGTCTGCTTCTTTTCCTTTTTTATTTTTCTTTCAAAGCAACGATTCCCCCCCCCTCCCCACATTTTCTTTACGTTAATGTGGCCATTTTATAGAACTTTCAGTAACCGGTGTACAAGCCATTACAATCATTCATTTAATCCTCACCTGCCCAACCATTTTTAGTTCCAGGTTTGAAGCCCCCAAAATCCTCATTTTCTTCTTATTTTGTTCCCTATGGAGTTGTTAACGACTAAGTCACCGACATTAGAAGGTGGTGGATATAAATTATTAGACTCGAATATATGCAAACATGTTTATATTTGTACTTTGGTCAAATATATTAATCCGGTTAACCCTACTAAATCGGCTATACTGTTACCGTTTCAAAAATCCGGTTTGCTCGTGGGTATGATTTATAAAACCGTGGGATACAAACGTCTTGGCTTCGTGGTTGTACAGCTGTTGCTCGGACTACGATGGTTTTGCTGGGTTGGACGCGGTGAAGGGCATCGTCTAAGTGGAAACTTTTGCGAGTGGGGGTGAGCCACCACTTCTTTTGGTTGAAAAAACAGAGCCTCCGAATTCTAATTTCTATTTCTGTCAAATTGTTTGTTGTAAGATATCTTTTTGTATTGTAATTCAACTTATCAAATCATAAACCTATCATCTTTTTCTAACAGCCAAGAACACCATTTTGGGATGATGTTAACACTGATTTGCCTGAATTTTTTGACGGCTTTCAAACCAACTAAAAGTGATGCTTGTCATGCTTTTCTCTTGTTAAGCTTATCTTCATCTTTGAAGCAATTGTTTGTGCAGAGGTTGACGTTGGAAGAGGTTAATTCTTCATCTTTTAAGTACTGGGCTCAAACCCAGCCGTTAGCCTTTGTTTTATTTTAAAAGATTCTTCCTATATAATATTTTTAAATTTATATTTAAATTACTTTTTATTCTTTTAAATGGGTTTTACGATGTGGGTATTTAAAATAATTCCTTCTATTGCATATATTTTATTTTTCAACTATGGTGGGTTGTAAGTTGAAGGGAGGCGGGATCGTATAGGTGGGGGGATCGGGGGGCGGCGCGGGGCGGCGGGGGTGGGGTGAGCTACCACTTCTTTTTGTTGAAAAAACAGAGCTTCCGAATTCAAACTTCTATTTCTGTCAAATTGTTTGTTGCAAGATCTTTTTTTTGTATTGTAATTCGATTTATCAAATACCGTTATCAAATCATAAACCTATCATCTTTTGTAGCAGCCAAGAACACCATTTTAGGATGATGTTAACGCTGATTTGCCAGAATTTTTTAGATGGCTTTCAAACCAATTAAAATGTGATGCTTGTCGCTTTTCTTTGTTATGTTAATTCTTCTTCTTTGAAGCAATTGTTGGTGAAGAGGTTGATGTTGGAAGTGGGTTGCAAGGTATGGGCGAAGTCTCCTTCAAAAGAAAATTGTAGATGCTGGCTTTCTCTGTCAACATTCAGTAGCCAAAAATTTTATTTGGGTCGTACAGCAAACACAAGACGATCTGTAATTTGTAAGAGATAATAGTAGGAGAAAGTTTGTCTTTTTTACCAATTTGGGGGAACGCTTCTATGCGCCAGGGAAAATATAAGTAGATGACATCAAAGGATTGAATAAGAAAAGAGTTAAAAGCTACTTGTTTGATCCAGGCCGTTGGATGTGTGTCATCCCGATGGCATAGCTTTTGTCTTACGGGTACACCGCACTTTCAAAGTGTGGTAAGTTTAGAGGAGAACATATATATATATATATATAATGACTGAGATGCATTCTCGGCCTCTTTGCAGCGCAGGCCGTGCATTTCATTAATCATATTGACTTGAGTAAGAAGCGAGTCTAGTTTTTATTACAAAATTGCCATCGAGTCTTCCTTGTTTCTCCCCTACTAACGATCGGCCCCCTTCCGTTTTCACCACTCCACTCCGACCGCCGGCGACCTCACCGCCATCATCAACCTCCCTCGAGGTGGGAGTGTTGCCGGCCTCGGCACAGCAGGGGCGCGCCCAAAAGATTGTGCAAAGCCGGGTGCGGGGGGGGGTGAATAATGGAGATGATTGATGGCCGTTGGATTTTGATCCAACGGCCATCAATGAAATGCGCTGCCTATGCTGCAAAAGGCAGGCAACACATCTTTATCGTTCTCTCTCTCTCTCTCTCTCTTTCTATATATATATATATATATATATATATATATATATATATGTAAACCTTTTTTATTTTTGAATATTATGAGCATTAATTTTTCTTCTAAGGGAGTAACGTCCCAACCCGATTCTCAGATGAACCGAACTAGAGGCGTCACACAGTAAAAACGGTTGAGTGTATTTTTTTTCAAATTTGTTTATAATAAATATTATCAGAAAGCAACACTCACGATGCAGTAAAAGCCAATAGAAACCATAGGATCTTTAAATCATCCTGGATTCTCAGTGTGGAAAATTAGCAATCGATAATTCAAATGACAATGTATATAGTAAAATAACATATGGAAATTCAAATATTATAATTATGTAGAATACGTAGCCACTATTATCCGAGTAAAGCGAATCATTCCCACAATGACTTTAGCTCCTTAACTGCATACAACCCTACATATTTTAAAAACAAAACAAACGTACTTATTACTGGTCCTCACATATATACATAAGTGAGCTACAAACAAGTCAAATCATACATATCACAAATACTTCAAGCTAGAATTAATTATAGTTCAAGGAGAGAGTTTACCTCGGTCACAATAAAACACTTCCACCAATACATTACAAAATGATGCACTGATATAGTACAATACAAACAATACAGTAGCATAGTATATTATAGTTCAGTATAATAGTGCAGTGCATAATCATATCTGTATTTCCTAGAAACATTGTCATGGCCCCTGCACATCATCAACAGGGATACAATAGTAACAGAAAATAACTTGGCATTCAATCAACAAGTATAACAGTAACAGTGTATTCCAGGATATTCAGTCAACAGGTATAATAGTAGCAATATCAGTATAGTAACGATGATAGTAACAATGATGATTTTGCAATAACAGTGACAATATCCATGTTGATAGCAGTGTAATAAAAGTAACAATTTCCCTATTAATATAGTAGCCCTATCAGTAGTAGTAACAATAACAGTAACAATACAAATTATGATAGCGGTAATGGTAACAGTCTCAACAATCATATTAGTAACATTAACGATGATGATAATGGTATGGTAACCGTAGCAACAATACAAACTTTAACGATAACAATAACGATATCGATGGCGATAGCGACACAAGAGCGCCATTGGTACGACAACAATAATGGTAACAACCATGGTAATAGTATCACTACAAAGACAGTAATAGTACGGTCTCAATAGTAGTAACCATAGGTTTAGCAGTTCGATAATAAAATCATGTGAAATTCAATAAACTCTACATGATTAGTGGAAACCATAATATAATATTCATTTAACAATAAACAAAAGATGAATCGAAAAGATTCTTTCAAAGTCTGAGGTCCTAGAAGTGCATGGTAAATACTACCAAAGCCTGAAAACTCCACATGATTTGTGGAAATCATAAATAATATTCATTAAACAATAAATAGAGGATGAATTCTACGGACTTGGTATTCCAACTCCTAGCAATCAGCCACCGTCTGCAAGCAGCTCCACATACCTAATTGATACCCAGACTCGGGTAGAGTCTAAATAATATGCAATGCATGATATATGATATACATTAACCCCATCTTCCTAAATAGTAAAACAGTTAAAGCATTCTGATTTAAACAGTCGACAATCAATCATGATCAAATACGATCAATCTGGTTGTTAAGTCGGTCCATTAAGATTAAACAACCATACAGTGACTATCAAAGCAGCCAATCAGTCAATTCTATCAACTCAATCAATCTGATGAAAATTGTCAACAATTAGTAAAAGCAGGGAAATGATCAGAGTTGGTTAAATAATAACTAGATGATGCCAACAGTCAAGCATTCAATCGATCAAATAGTCAAATCGTGAACGATCAAACAATCAATTGGCCACATAATATACAGTTAAACAGTCAATCAAATAAGTTGTCAAACTCTCTGGTAATCCACATTGAATGGGTTAAGGCAATTAAAGCCAAAAAAATAATCATCTGATCAAAACCCCTAGACTCAGAATAATACGAGTCTAATAAATGGTAAATAGCTGAGAACAATCTAGGTAGCCTAAACTACACATAGACTAAGGTCTCCAGCAAACAACTTACAGATTATTTATCAGTTATAAATAATTGATAAATAAATATTAATATACATGTATATATCACAAACAATTCTAATAAATACAGCAAATCAGAAATACATTCAACATAGTAAATTGAGCTTTTAATAAAATTCTCAGCCGTAATCAGAAGCCTACAACAATTTTCAGAATTTAAAACGGATACTAAACTATCAAATCTATAAATATGTAGAAATATTAGTAAATACTTATAAAATACTCATTAAATCAGAAAATATAACCTATCACCGAAATATACAACTAAATGATACGCATGCCCATAATCATCAGATTCCAAGAAATTACGTCGAACCACTCGAAACGGTCAAAAACCACAACAACAACGTAAAAATAGTCAGGTCAAGTCTGAATAACCTGAACCATGGGTCAAGATAAATAGGTCGGACCACCGTACCAAACCATGCCCAGTCGGGGCTGTGTCTGCAAGATTAGGCTTCATCACACCCGAGCGTTGGCAGGCGGCTGGAGATGGAAATTTGGTGAAGGTGGCACGGAGACTGTAGCGAGGCTCAAACTCCATCATCGAAAGGACGAAAATCACGGTGGTGAGCTCAACGACTGGTAAGGTGGCCAGCACCGGCCGAAATCATGCTGGAAATGTAGCTTACCGGCGGTGGTGGAACTCCAAAAGGGTCCTAGCTAACAGTGGTGAGATAACACCGGCCAAGGGTCGTGATCGACAGAGCCGGTGACGGTGAAGCTGCCAGGGTGGTCGTGGCGCCAACGGTAAAGACAGCCTGTTGGAATTTGGCCCAAAAGGTGCGGAGCGACTGGTAGTGATAACGACGGTCGGCAACCAATCAGGTTCGGCCAAGGTCCTGTCCAGTACAGTTGACAACGGTGACGTTGGCGGTAACGATCGCCGGTGATTGGGTGGTCGTGGATCGGCCAGAATCAGCCCCGAAATGCGGCGGCCAGAAAACCCTCAACAGATAGCGGCGGCGATCCCGACCATGGCAGTGTCCGAGACCGGCAACAATTGATTTGTCGTGATAAGGAGGTTAACGATGTGGGGAGAACGATGGCAGAGGAGGTCTCGATGGCAGAGAACACTAATGCCGCACACGGCCGTCGCGAGCAAGTTGGCCTAGTTCTGCCCCCACTTTACACCATTAAACAGCCGACTTCAAAGTTGATATGCTTAGGTGTTGGAGTCCCCGGTCACACGATGAATGTGATAAACCATATATAAGTCCTTCATCATACGATAAATGTGATAAACCATACAATTATACAGGAAGGTAAACATAGAGTTACTTCCACAGCTATGATGAATTTAAGAAAAATTGTAGAAGGTGAAGAAGAGATCCACTGGTGAGAGGTCAATGCTCATGGAGGAGTATTTGGTATTGGCTCTTCGAGCTTGGCTGTGCTGGTTGTATCTCTAGGTATGTGTTTATATCTGTTATTTATAAATATGTAGTTGCATATGTATTATAGAGTACATTTGAAGAATGTGTTATTGAATTTTACTTGAGCTTTTTAGTCTAGGTTTTCCTCTCTTAGAGGGTGAGAACCTTCAATAAGGTATGAGTATTCCCAATTAGATTGTTCCTCTAGTTGATTGTAATTATTCCTAATTGGATATGTATCCCATTTGGAGATATATGAGTTTATTTGATGAAGAACATTGCCGATGATGAAGATGATGTTCTAGGTTTATCCGATGTGAAAGAGAGAAGGAGAAGGCTTATTCCTTTGTATTTCACCATGGTTTGGTGAAGATCTTGTTGTATGCCAAGAGTTTGTTGTGTGCTCTTGATGAAGATTTGTGTACCTATTATTTGTAATAGTGAATAGTTTGTGGTTTCCCTCATATTTTTGAGGTTAGACGTTAAATTTGTGTGTCCCTACTTGTACTTTATTGATTTGTTTATCAAATGTAGACAGTGATGGAGTCTAGGGATTTTGTGTGTTGAAATCCCAACAAGTGTTAATGAGAGCTTTGGTTCATGTTTTGGTTTATTTCTAAGTTCGTAGAGCTGTGGTTCATACTGAGGAGGTTATTTATCAAATCCGTGAAGAGCTCAGTTGTCCAAGATTATTGGCGTTTTTTCTCAAGATGACCAATGGGGATGGCACAAGCTAGGTGTATCTTCCATGGTAGGAGAGATGTGTTATAAGTTCCAATCAGTGGAGATAGAGAGTATCCACACAGTTGGGAGGGGGAGATGTCTTGAGATATTTCCCTTCTCATGTGATTGCGGTTGGCAAATAGTCAATAATGCACATCAAGTTCGATAGGTGTTCAACAAGTGATGCAGAGTGGAAGATTTCTTATAAGCTTTCCCCACATGGGTAGAGAATGGGAGATTATAGGGATTGTATCTCTCCTTCCCATGTAAAGGGATGCTAAAACGAACCTTGGTGTCCCGTATGATTCAGGAGGGAAGAATTATTAGAGTCGCTCATCATATGATGAATGTGATAAAGCATGGAAGCCACAAAGACATGAAGTTACTCCAAGAGGTATGAGAAATTTGAGAAAATTTGTCAAAAACGATGAAGAGATCCATTGGTAAGAGTTCAATGCTCAGGGAGGAGTATTTAGTGTTGGCTCTTTGTATCCACGAGGTTGGGCGTATTTCGAGTATGTGTCTTATATCTATTATTTATAAAGTACAATTGAAGACAATAATAGTACTGTAAAACCCAATTCAGCCAGCATATCTAACTAAACCGAACTAATAAATTTTGGGATACTAATTCATGATCATTAAAATAGAAAACCGACACAAGAAGGGCCTAACCACTCAAGGTGTCAAAAGACGAAACCTGATGGAATCCAATGCGCAAACAACACACAAAATGCATACAAGACACCTATAGGTTGGATCATGCAAATAGGACATCCTAAATAAGTCAAATTTACAAATGAGATTAAGTTTTTAGAAAAAATCTAGAAGAGTCACCATTTTAAATAGGGTGATGGAAAAATTACATAGCTTGTATAATTATCATTTAATCAAAGAATGATCTCAGAACATTTCATAATATCACTTGGCATTCACAGAAACATTTCCACATCGTTATGCCACATTTCAAGATCATTTACATTATATCTAACACAGATTTCATATTCATCAGGTTGTGGGCTTACTTGGTCTTCATATGGGCCCTTATCCTACAATTACAAATCATAGAAGCTCCTCTAGCTAATGTTCTTTCTTCACTTCATGTCCCTGCACAAGTAACTTGGTTTCACGTACCTAGATTATTTAACCACTACAACTTTGGGGCTTGGAGAAACCTTCACAAAATAAGTTTGGCATACGTACCTCGAGAGTATTCTATCTACAAAATAGAAGAAATATGTTAGGTAAATAAAAGCTAGCAAACTGTTATGGTATCATATTACAAAGCGCAAGCCGACATAGGTCACAATACAAGTCTCATGACCACACGGCCACAACATCTTCCTATGATTCATAGTCTCAAAACATCAATATAAACATGTCATACATATCAGAAGTAACAGAAATTCCTAAGGGAAACAACACAACACATAAAAGGCCACAACATCAAAAATTGGCCAACATCCACCAAAGTCCTCATGATTTGCTCAGCTACATTAGTGAACGTCAAGCCTGCTTACCTACATAATATATAAAAACGCGTCAACAATTAGTGTCACCAGTCTCAAATAACTAATAGGGAAAAATCTCAATATTGACAAATGGATAAAATAGTAATCCACAAGGAACTAGAAAGAAACAACATCTTCTCAACACACTGATCATAAGCAAGTGGTCAATAGAGCCTAATTATAATCATAATCACCGGTAACCATACACATGGACCGGATAATAACTCACGGTAACATGTAGGTAATATGAACAATAGGGCCTAACTGATGATTACTGCAACACTACACAGACTGGATATACTCCTCTGATATAATGAAATATACACTGCTAGCAGATAGTAAGATGATATCATATATATAAGACCGTCACCAAGCACCATAGGTGGGTATCGACCGGGCCCCACGGTGACATCATTCATCCCATCCATCTCACGTGCAAGTTATAATCTGAAAATATAATACATGTATAAGGTCTGGGCATGATCATTTCAAACAGCACTAAAATGCAACTTTGAATTGGATCTTATATCCTTTAAAATCTCATCAAGGGATCTTATCCTTGAGGTTTTATTCATTCAGAAGATCAATTAAATAACCCACAGATAGTGACATCTAATAAAACACTACTAACTACATTCTACGATGTAAATCATATCTCATGAGCCAAGTAGAAGAGAGTACTAACACACCTGAGAAGAGATCCTCATCCTACCATAAGAAGCCCAACTCTTAGTGGCCTAGCTATGCGGGCAGCAACAAGATCTTATATGATACATGCATGCAATGCATGAACATTCCTAGACACAGCAAAGATGCATTACTTGAAATAGGAAAATAAATAAACACATAACTAATCTGATCTGATAACTGCGTTCATTCGTGAATTCTAATATTGTGAAATAAGCTGAATAGGTCAATAAATCATGTCCGAAAAGCATAAGTGTGATGTTGTTATATTAGGAACATCAAGTGTACTTAAACCCATGCAATTGAGATATCAGATGATGTCAATTTATCCTAGGATGTGGATGCCTAAGCTTGAGATATCATAGCACACTACAGAGTAGCGCAATATCTAAATTATTATCCACATAATTTGATTTGACAAGTAATTTAGTTGGTAAACCAACAGTTAAATCATCGAGGAAAATTAAGATCTAGCACTTAAAAGATGCTGAATCAGATAGATTTGGTTGGCTCTAGTAGAGCGAGTTGAAATGTTGTTATCACCCAACCCAACTGTGTAAATAATTATTTTCTTAATTAAATATTTAATTATTTATTAAATTAATTAATTTGTTTGTGAAATTAATTAATATTACATAATAGGTTTATTTTAAAATTAAACACTCACAAAAATTATTATTACGTTGTTTATTTAATCAATTTGTATTTGACACGTGATCCAGAGCGACTCGGATGCAACCCAAATTGATAATGTTCAAATTGAGGGAAAGAGAGGGGAAGAGGGGAGGGAGGAGAACTGGGAGGTGGCTAGAGGTGGAGGATAGGAGAAGAGAAGAGGAGCAAAAGGTGGCGAATTAGGGTTTTATATAAAAACTCAACCGGGCACCAATGCAAAGGCGCCTTGGGGGCACACTTGAGTTGTGTGCAAGGCATGCACATGCCCTTAGGTGAGGGTGCAATGGTGCCTAGAGGGCGCCCTTACACCTAGCACTTAGTGGCGGCAAGGGAAAAGGAAGGAAAAGAAAATAAAGAGATGGAAAGGGAGGAAGGAAAGGTAGGGAAAACAATAAAAAGGGCGAGACGTCTTCTAAAGACGACTAGGTCTCAAGGGTACACCGAGGATGCATATGACATGAATGTAATGCGACACACAGCCCTAGACTAACCACACGTTGAAGCCACAACAAAGCCAAAACTAGGCATTTGTGGCTGCCTGGATAATACTCAATAGCAGACACGCCCAATGCTCAGTCCATAATAACACGCAAGGGCCGACTTAGTGACATCCTGATGGAATCTAATTGGTTGCACGCTAATCAGGTCGAATCAAGATCCAAACCAGTTGTAAAAACACCAGACCAACTAGTTGGATTTTACAAGTACGGTATCAATAGCAGTAACCAGAGGTTCAATAATTCAATAGCACAATCATGTGAAACTCAATAAACTCCAAATGATTTGTGGAAAACACAATATAATATTCATTTAACAGTATATAGAGGATGAATCTTATGGAGTTGGTAATCCATTTCTTAGCAATCAGCCAGCATCTGCAAGGAACTTCACATACCTAATTAGATACCTAGACTCGGTTAGAGTCTAAATGGTATGCAATGCATGCTATACGGTATATAGTAACATCTTTCTAAATATATTTCGATTAATCAGTCAACAATCATGATCAAAAGAGTCAATCAATTAATTTGGTCAACTCAGTCAAACCGATCAAAACAGTCACTAGTTAAATAGTCAAACAAGTGAAATGATCAGTCAATTAAACAAGTTGAACAGTCAATAGTCAAACATTCAACCGATCAAACAATCAAATAGTCAACAATTAAACAATCAATTGATCACAGAATAAATAGTTAAATAGTCAGTCAAATAAGCTCTCAAACTCTTCGGTAATCCACAGTCAATCAATTAAAACAATTAAAGCCAATAAAACAATCATCCGGTCAAAAACCGTTGACTCGGAAAAATACAATTTTATTAAATGGTAAATATCTCAACACAATCTAGTATAGCCCAAACTACTCATAGAGAAAAGTCTGCAGTAAGCAAAAGCATACAAATTATTTATAAGTTATAAATAGCTGATAAATAAAAACTAATATACATGTTATATAACACAAACAATTCTAAAAAATACAGAAAATAAAGTAAATAAAAAATACATTCAAAATAGTAAATTGAGCATTTAACAATACTCAGCAAGTAATCAAAAGCCTAGAACATTTTTTTGAATTTAAAACGGTTACTAAACCATCAAATTAGTAAATGTGGAAAAATATCACTAAATAATAAAAAACAATAAAATACTCAATAAATCAGAAAATACAACATATCACCTAAATAAAAAACTAAATGATATGCATGCCCAAAATCATCAGATTTTAAGAAATATACCTCGAACAGTTCAAATACAGTCCAAAACAGCAGAAAAATAGTCAAGTAAGTCGCAATAACCTGAATAAGCCAAACCGGATCAGGTCAAGACAAATAGGTCAAACAATCGGGCCGAACCATGACCCAGTCTAGGTCCGTGCCTAAAAGATGATGCTCAATCACTCTTGAGCACCAGCAAGCACCCAAAGATAGAAATCTGGCCAACGGTGGCACGAAGGATAGTAGCCTAACAGTAGGTGAGCTTAATGATTGCCAGGTGTTGGGCCCTTTGAGCCCCCAAAAGAGATTTTAAACAACCAAAGGAAGCTTGCAAGGCCTCTTTAAATAAAAAGTTAGCACAATGAATAAATCTTTCTCATTAACCTATATATAAATCACCAACACCATTTACGACCTATGTAGGATAAACAGAGCAATCTCCCTTTCATACATCAAGCGACCTCGAAACTTTCATCGCCAAGCGATCTCCCCTTCATCAGACAAAACCTATATATTATCACCTAAAAACTCCCCTTAAGTCATTAGGTGGCACCCATGAAGGATACTTCTACAATTAGTGTAAGTAAACACCGAAGCCCACTTGGCTCTGATACCATTGTTAGGCCCTTTGGGCCTCTAAAAAGATTTTAAACAACCAAAAGAAACTCGTAATAGGTATCACGGTCCTCTCTTAATTCAAAAGTTAATTCAATTACTAAGGCTTTCCCATTAGCCTATATATAAGTCATCAACACTATCTACAACATATATTTAATAAATCCCGACTAAAAGTGGCCGATTTCAGGTCAGAATGGTAGCTCACCCTAGTGGTGGAGCTAAAAGTGGATCCCGGCTAACGATGGCGAGATATCACCAACTTAAGGGTCGTGATCGATAGAGCCGGTGACTATGAAAGTGCCAGGGTAGTTGGCGGCACCAACAACAATGACAGCCAACCAGAATTTGGCCCGAAAGGTGGGGAGCACCTAGCGGCAATAATGGCAGTCAATGACCAATCGGGTCCGGCAAAGGTCCTGTCCGGTACAGTCAACGATGGCTTTGACGATAGATGTAATGGCGCCGGAGATTGGGTTGCCAGTCAGCCAGAATTGGCCTCAAAAGGCGGCCGCCAAAAATCACTTCAAAAATCACCGACAGCTATCCTGGCCATGGCAGCAATCATGGCCCCAACAGGGCCGAGAAACGGCAGCAATTGATCTGCCTTGTCATGGCGGTCACAACGGTAGCCAGGATGACAGCGAAGGAGGTTTCGGCAACGGAGAATAGCAACGGTGAACAGACGGCAGTTGTGAGTAGGTCAACCACTTTGGCCCCCAATTTCCCGTGAGCGGCAGAACGTCCGATGATGGATCTGATCCGGGTCGGTGGCAATTATAGCGGTGAGTCACTGCTGGTTGTGACGCCAAGGCATTGCCTTGCCGGCAGCGTGCGAATAGCCAAAAACCAAGGAAAACAATAATCAGTGGAGGAAGAAATAGGGGGAAACATCAGGGTGTTGAAGGGACCATATTATCTACCCTCCCACGTGTCTGACACGTGGTAGTCTCGAAACACATGTCAACGCGAAGTCATTCGAAGTTAGTGAATGGGCACAAACTAGACATATCCACTCATGTTCAAGTTCAATAATCAATATCAACCTCTTTCTCCCACCCTAGGTGACATCTTAAATGGAAAGGGGCTCGTGGTAAGCAAGTAGAGATGTCCGAACGAGGAGCCCCTCGCTGGTGGCATGCTCGGATGACCTTCGCCAACCTAATCGAAGTCCCCCACCGTGAAGTGCTGCAGCATTGCCGGAAAGAACCATTGTTGGAGTCTTGCTGCCATGGATGTTTGCTGCATCCTACCCGCGTCGCTGCCATGAACGCCAAAGCCTTGCCCATGCCTTGTAGGAATCGGGAGCACTGAGACAGTCCTATCTTTGCTGGCAATTGCCGACGAGGCCGCCCACCGTTGTCATCAAAGTTCTACCTGCCAAAGTCCGGAATGGAGGATCAGAAGTCTCCGAGCAGGGGAGTGCGATGCTGTTTTGTTGCCGAAATCGAGGATTAACACCCCTGGACGTTTACTTTCCCCCTGCTTGCCAGAGCTTTGTTGGTGTTTCGTTGCCGCCTTCATTGCCTTGTCAAGGACAGCCACCAGTGCACTGGTGTTTCGAGGACCGTCGCTGCTAGAGATCATTGCAGTAATGTGGCTGCCGTGGAACATTGGCGCCGCTGCAACGCCTTGCTGTTATCCATCACCCTGCTGACTGGCCAGGAAGAAGAGTCGCAGTGCCGACAAAGTCTCCCCATGCTGCCTTGTTGACCACTGTCACCGTGGAGTAGAAAGTCTAGCCCATTGCCTCTACAATCTCGCCTCTGTGCTGCCATTCGACACCTTCGTCGTCGTCTTACCATGCCGTCATTTCCGTGAAGACGGAGGATGCCACTGCTTCGAAGAATCATCGTCGAGTCGGGAGTGCAACCATTCTCAGCATCAGCACCTGCCGTCTAGAAGTCATTCCCGAGTGTCTTTTCTGCGACCCACGGCCATGAATCTTCGCCGAAGATCCAAACTTTTCACTCGCCGTAGCCACCGGTGGAGGAGCTGCGTTGCCTTGAAGTGTTGCCGACGTGCTGCCGTAAGGACCCCGGTGTTGCAGTTTGCCAACGCTGGAACAGGAGTGCTGGAGTCTAACCTTGCCCTTGCCGGCCTCTACTGCATCTCGCCATCTTGTTGCCGCTTCGAAGAAGTCCACCGTATTGTATTCCTGCCCCCGGAGTTAAGGAGCTGATCATAGCCGCCATTGCCAAGGAATTGCAGCCCTCACCATCCTATTGTCCGAGCATTGTCGCAAAGTTTGTTGTCCAAGCTTTGCATCTGTTGCCTCATACCCGGAGCGGACCTGCTGAAGCCAAAGTACTACCAGGTAGTTGTTGTCCTATTGCCACATCTCCCACTCATGAAGTGAGAAAAAATCCTCAAAGTTGAACAAAAGCGAATACAAGATATTAGAAAATAATATTTAAGAAATAAAATAATACAAGACCAAAAGAGCAGAGATTTAACATGGAAAATCATCTTTTTATCGAGAGTCAAAAACTACGGGACCACAACGAACAATTCACTATTTCAACAAAAAATTACAGTCATCAAATATATATAGATATATAAGAAGATTACTCACCCAATGTATAGAATTGAGATTATAAGATTCTCTCTCTCAATACTCTATATAAGATTAAACTGGTGAATAATATATTTTCCTCATTTTATCTCTATATCCCTTTTCTTTTATCTCTCACATTTTTTCTTCTCTTGTCTTAGCCTTGTTTTTAAAATGAGACAAATGAGATTCATGTTTATAGAGATATTTTGAGGCCCTTCATCTTTCATGGAATAACAAACAATCACTTTTGTTTGTATTCCAAGATTCTTTTAGTATTCCGAGTGTGATAATGAGCTACGTATCATTAATAATCATAATAACAAATATGAACAGTCCTCCACTTGTTCGTTGTATAAGTCCATCACCTGCATGTTAGTGCAAGTTTCTTCCATTGCTTTCTACACAAGAAGACACCCCCTTATATAGAACCTCCGTTTTTATCCACAACTCCAGGAAGATCTCATGCACGTCTCCAACACTTGCATCTGACATTAGCATCATTATCTCCATGCAGATGGGGTATATCTCCATGTCGATCATGAATATCTTCTAGAGTTAGTTGCAACCAACCTCCACCATTGGCTAAGGATTGATCTTGATAACTATCAATATTATCATCATCCTTATTGGAAAATCCCCTCAAGCATATCCTTTCGTGCATGCTGGTTACATGGTCAAACCCTCTTGGTTCGAACCAACCAGTCTTGGCCAACAGTCCCCTCTCTTAGCATTTCCAGTAAACTGCACACCCCAAATACCGGCATTGTGGCACTGCTCAGCAACTCGACCCAAATACCATAATCCCGAAAATTTTCTCGGTCACATCCATGCAGCCGTGCTCACCCACATACTGCTACATTGCTAGTCTTGATACACCCGGTATTTATATCAGTTCGCTTGATTTTCAACCTCGCTCTACTGATATGCACTCGTTGCTGCTCGGCCCGGTGTTGGGCCATCACACCCCTCAAACTGGCAACTTGGAACCTGTACGCCTCTGAGGTTTCCTCTTGCCGATATACTGACATGCTTTGTACAATCACTGATCATAATGCCAATACACTCCATCAAGAACCAGTACTCTGCTCGTTCCAAATCCTAGAACTCGCTAGTACACCTCTGTCACCCGACATGCTTCATGCACCACAGCTTGATCTTTGCCTGCAACTCTAACATGGATTAACACTAGTAAGTTGTTTCCACCACTCGGATAGTACCAACTGTCTGTCTTTGACGTGAGATGACTAGGAACAATCGCCAAACCCTAGCTCCCGGCTTATCCAATAGTCTAGACCTGTAACAGTCCACCCCCACCAATGGAGACCCGATGTCCTCATCGGAGGATTAAGTCCTCCACAGAACTTGATCTTGCTCTCCAATTGCCCCAAGTCTCTTTCCTTTTCCCAGCTAGCCACGCTTCTCGGTTCCCTCTTTCCACATGTTTTGTAGAACCTCCTTTTTGTAGCAACTTTACTAACTCCCATGTATGAATCTTCTCCAATGACGGCATCCCATCCTTTATGGCCAACTCCCACTAAGATGAGCTTTGTCACTCATTGTTTCATCATAAAACTTCAGTTCTTCTGCATCAGTATACAAACACCATCCGATCCTTTGAAGTCCTCAGGCTGATGTGCCTATACTCCAAAATCTTCCCTACCTTTTTCCCAAATTGTTGTCGGACAGTAGAGGGAGCTCCATTCGGACGAGCTCTCCTCAAATTGACCAAATCCTCATGGAATGGTTTGAGAAAACTAATATGGAAAACTGAGTGAAGCTTGTACCCTTGTACATTCTCCATCTCACAAGGACCATCGTACCTTTGCATCAATACCTTATGCACCTTGGTACGTCTAATTTTTCCCCAAATCAGTGGCTTGAGCTTCAGCCTTACTTTGTCCCCCATGCTGAATGACAATGCCCTCGGGTCAGCATATCTCTTCATTCTGCTCGTTGCTTTGGCCAATGATCCACTTCATCTTGTGCAGCTGGATACCATACTTCACCTCTCTATGGAGCAACCTCTTGTAGTGTAAGAGTTTGGTAGCCCGTAGCAACTTCAAAAGGACTAAGCCCTGTAGCTAAATAATGATGCAGTTTAAAACAAAACTATACCGCCTCAAGAAGATCCAACTAGTTCCTTCAACTGGCTATGATAAAATGCCTCAATGCATTCCCCTCTCAATTTGCCCGTCAGACTGAGAATGATTAGCTGAAATAATGTCGGTCAAGACGATAGTACTCCTCCCACATTTTTGAAGAAGTATTCGGCAGCAGTCTCGACTGAGCACCCCTAAGGTATTGCTGCAAATATAAGTACTTAGAAAACCGACCCACTAACCTTGCTGACATTCCCTTCACCCTAGGGAATCCAGACACCAAGGCCATTGATACCGAGCTCCATGCTCTCGAAGGTGTAGGTAGTGGCTACAGCAACCTAGCCTTTAACCTTCTTTTCCACCTTATCCTGCTGACCCACTAGACAAGATCTGACAAAAACTTCATTATCAGCCTTCGTGAAAGTGACCCGATCTTGTTCCCTAGTAGCCCCTCCAGACAGGGATCACCGATAGCTTAGCAAGGATGATCGCCCCCCTGGATCGCAGTCACCACCTCCTAGCTGCACTTGACGCCGAGACCGACATGGCAGTTACCGTCATCGACAACGATGAAGGCCATTTGTAAAACCTGTGACTCGAGTCAAAGTTTTACGTTACCGAACCAGTCGAGCCCGACATGACCGGTAAAACCGTTGATTCGAGTCGAGTCAGTTTCATGAACCGTGTGCTGAGTCGAGGCCAGCCATGATTTATGAGTGATGAGAGTCAGGTGTACCTGAATATATGATGATAACGTGGAAAAGATGGTGAGAAATGAGTTATCAGAATATATGAAATTATACAGTGTAACACCCCGTTTCGGCTCACCCGTGAACCGACCCAGAAATGTCACCGACGACCGAACCGTTCACTAATCTACTAGATTCGGTTAAGCCGACCAGGATCTACTCTCGGCGTTTCAAGATGGAGATGCAAAAGTGAAATGCATGAATGGGATGCGTGGGTTCTAACTTAGTCCTACATGCATGCTATGATGTGCAAGCAAAACAAAACCAT
>JAURVB010009758.1:0-57693 GCA_033002965.1 Piper betle | reverse complement strand
TAAAAAATCTCTTTTAGAATTGGATAATAACTAACTAATTTTATATTCTTGATAGTTAAAAATTAAGTAATAGTTGCTTTATATTTAAAAAAACTATTTTTAATAATAAAAATGCTAACATTAATATTGTTGAATGTAAAAGTAATGAATAAGATTTTTGGGTGCATAGGGAGTGAAGGGTGTAGACAATTAGAAGTTCTAACGTATTTAGATTTAGCTAAATAGTGATTTGCAAGATGCCTAGTAAAGCTACTCTAAAATGTTATCGAAATGTTTTATAAGGCATTTAGTTGTGATAGTATATAAAAATTTATCACAAAATTTTTATTAAAATATAAAAATAAAAGTAATAGATATTTTCATTAGTAAAATATGATGGCTGTTAAAATAATCAATTTTAGAGTCAAAGAATGTAATTATAGGACATTTAGCTGTGATAAAAAAATTTATATAAAGTTTTAAAAAATTATTACAATTTTTTATTATAATATAAAAAAATGAAAGTATTAAATGTTTCCATCAAAAAAAAAACTATTAAAAATAACCAATTTTGAAGTAAAACAATTGTACCTATTAAAAAGGTTGTACTGTTAACCACAAAAATAGGTATCAATTGGCACAAAAAAAATGATCACTACATAGGGATAGGGAGAGGATTTGCAGAAACTCCTTTGAGCAAGTTTTTTATTACTTTAAATATTCATAATTAGTGGAATTTAAAAATATAATTGTAATTTATAATTATATTTTATAAATTTTGTTAATTATGACCGATGATGGAGCTGTTATAGGGAGTTTGTATTGATATTTGATACACAAATCTTTCCCCCATTAAATAACACACAAAATAGTCAAAAAAGACAAAAAAAATGGTCATAAAAAAATACAAAATAAACGTTAAAGGGTGACCCTCTTTGCAAACACAAACAATAGACACTAAAGGACGTGAGTTAAAAATTATTAATATAAAAAATAAAAATAATAAATATTTCCATCGATGGAAGATAGTAAAAGTTAAAAATAATTAATTTTGGAATAAAAGAATTATATTTATTGAAAATGTTGCACCTATTAACCAAAAAAATGAGTACCAATTACACAAAAAATAGTCACTAAAAAACACAAAAAATAATAAAAAAAGACACAAAAATAATCACCAAAAAGTACAAAATTAACGCTAGAGTGTTAATATCTTCGCATACCCAGAAAAATAAATGTAAGTGTGATTTTATATTTAGTGCATAGTAATAGATAAAATGTAAAAGTTTAATGCAATTAAGAAGAATTTAGGTGTAACTTTCAATGAACAAAGAAGCAATGTACAAGATCATTATCAATAAATCTAATTTTAGATTAAACAGCTAATAAGATATGTATGCGCTCCGTCAATCCGAATCAAATTGATTTGAGCGCCGAGGGAAACCATTGAAAATTCTTTCAATTTTTTATCTTTACAGAAGAATTAAATTTTATTGTGGACCTGTGGTCTTGCCAAGTGTACATGAACCATCCCACCAGAATCCAACAATTCGTGGGCCCACTCTAACTCATCCCCCAGGCCCCCCAATCCTTTTATTTCTCCAGAGATAGAAACCAATTTCCACATGAGGGAATTTAATATCTAGGAGGAATCGTAATTCCATTCCCCATCACTGCAATAAACACGCCAGTCACCGAGAATCCAATTTTCCATCTTTCCTTGAGGAGGAAGAGAGACGATGCAGATATTCGTGAAGACTTTAACGGGGAAGACGATCACCCTCGAGGTGGAGAGCAGCGACACCATCGACAACGTCAAGTCCAAGATCCAGGCACATCTTTTCGCCCTTTTTTCTCCTCTCTCATGGTGTTCTATGCTTCGATTTCTCCCCTTTCTTATTGTCTGGTGATGAAAAGGCTCGGTCTTTGCTCGTTGGCTGGTTGTTCTCTTGTATAAGATGGGTGATTGGAATATTGGGTTCTTGTTTGAAGTGTGATCTGACGTCTGATTGTTTTGAATGCTTTTTTAGCTAGAGTTTGGGGAGTTTGTTAAGTCGCAAAATTGTTGTTTAGGATTCGTGTTTGTTTTTGTTTGTGTTGGATTAAAGCTACCTACGTGCTTGTCTTTGGATCTTCCAATCGACTCAGAGCGATGTTGGATTAGCTGTTTATGCAGCCGTTTGACGGGGCGTTTGATAAACTAAGTGCCTGGTGAATAAATAGGTTAAAGTTGTTCTCAGATTGATTTGCTTTGAAAAGTTAAGTTGGGTTGATGATTTGATAAAAATTCGTTTTTAGGGTTTCGTTTCCTGTTTTGTTTCTTTGTTTCCGGCAAAGCTTTCTCGTTGTGCTTGTGGTTAAGGAATGCGTGTGTTTAGTTGCAAAAGAAGGGTGTGTTTAGTTGTAAGTTTTTTTAGGTGTTATAAATTTGTTGGTTAGAATTTTTCAAAAGTGAATATGGTGTTGACGTGGAGGAGGACATATAGGCAATATATGTGAAGGAAAATATGATCTCTAAATCAGAAAGGAAGAAAAAGATTTAGTATTTTTATTTTGATTTGCTGGGGTACCATTTTGATGTAATGATGTGTTTTCAATGGGTGCCCGCAGGACAAGGAAGGTATTCCTCCTGACCAGCAAAGGTTGATTTTTGCCGGGAAACAGTTGGAAGATGGGCGAACCCTTGCTGATTACAACATACAAAAGAATCAACTCTTCACCTGGTTTTGAGGCTTCGGGGTGGAACAATGATCAAAGTCAGGACGCTAACTGGAAAAGAAATTGAGATTGACATTGAGCCAACTGATACTATTGATAGGATTAAGGAACGAGTTGAAGAGAAAGAAGGAATTCCACCTGTGCAGCAAAGGTTTGATTTCTTTCTTTTTTTCTTTGCTCTCACTCTTCCTTTCAGACAGTCGACTTTCTGAAACTTGTAGCTTGTTGCTGTCTTTTCTGTTTGTACAATTCTGCTTGTTAGTATCAGTTATTATCTCCCTCATGTACATATGTGGATTTAATTGCTGACTGCTGTGTGGTCACCGAAGTGTATCAGTTGATGGTAAAAATTAAAAAAAATGTACTGATAAAATTAAAAGAATTTATGATGGGCATGCAAAGGTAATTTATCCTGTGGATTTGATTCCATTGTGTGAACTTGACAGCACTTCTTGCAGAAATTTATACTGATTGCTTATGTTATCGTTGACATCTCACTCTTGTAAAATTAATCTTTGAATTTAGAACTTTTCGGGCTTTTATTGATTACTATTTCCCGGTGGACAATGACAACTTTAGCATCATATGAATTTCCTGTCATGGTTTTGCTAATATCGCTATTGACGAACAAATTGCTGCGTTTGCTGATTATTCATGACGCTTAAGGGAGTAGGAGTTGGATTGATGCTATCTTTTTTTTCTTGAAACAGGCTTATCTATGCTGGAAAGCAGCTTGGCGATGACAAGACTGCCAAGGATTACAACATTGAGGGCGGTTCTGTTCTGCATCTTGTTCTGGCTCTACGGGGTGGACTGTGAAGTATTTCACAACTGTACCCAAACTGCATTAAATTATGAATGCCCACTTTGTTGGATTAATATATGCACTTTGAATAGTTTCTACCATATATAATCTCTCTTTTACATATCAACGACTGACAAAATTATGTTAATAATATATGAACTGGGCAAAATAGTCATTTATCCCTCCACTCTTTTAATGTTTTTACCATATTTTGATTATTGACATTTGACACCAGCGCGCCATGCTAATCGTAGAAGGGATGTTTTGAGTCTTTGACATGCATGAAATATTTTAGGTACGTAACCTCCAGTTTTGGTCATGGCCGATTGTTGGTGGCTGAGTGAGCTCCTTTTTTCTTTTTTGCCCTTTTATTAAACAAAACCTAAAGACTTCACTTTGAGAGATTGGAGTGCGGAGCTTTATTTATTTATTTTTTCACTGTGTAGCTTGTTTGAGTAAATCTAGTTATTTTTATTAGTTTTTCCCCCATCTGTTAATTGCTGCTTTTTTCATTTTGGTTACGCTTTAATGGTAATGTTATGTTTTAATTGGCATGCCTTTTTGTTTTTGATTTTTCCCAAACGAGAGTGTTTTTTTGTTGGGAAAAGATAACCTCCGCACGAGGGGGGACAGACTTGTTTTCACTCGCGTGCATCGTGAGAATACAGCCCGGATTGTATCTCCTCCCCCGTCTTCTTTTCCCCCCTCCTGACTCTACCGGGATAGCAGCTATAGGTTGCTGAGGAGTAGGCTGTTTGATAAGGGCGAGGGTTAGTGATTGGCATTGTGTGAAATCTGTGGGGGATGTGAACAAGGCATCACCTCCATTAGAGTTCTCGTCTGTGTCTATGCACTTACGAGCATATTGGGTTTATTCCAGTTTTAGTGGGGGCTTCTTACGCGAGCAAACCTTTTTTTGAAAAAAATTCACGACAAATATTTAGTTATGTCCACATCTAATATAGTAAGCTATGTTCAGTGTTGATTTTTAAAAAATAAGGAGACGACGAAGAATATTAAATCTCAAGTTTATGTAAAACCAAGTTGCTAGTAATCCCTTAGGCTCCGTTTGAATATTTCGTGAACGCAATCCAATGAAAGCTTCTAAATATTCCTTGATCGCTTCATGCATAGCATATTATACGTATTATTTATTCGTGATTGATAATAAGGCCATTCTATTTAAATAATGATTTCCCGGCGCACACACGTATTTGTAGTCTAAGTTCTTTAAAATTGGATTTATGGGGGTGGGGTTTGGCCTCGAAGTAAGGCGCAAAATGGCCATCCTATTTACGGATTTACAGACCAATCTGAATTAAATTGAATAAAAATAGTGAATATCTTACTCACCGAATAATAAAAATAGTTAATAACTTGGTTACTTTAACCAATTCGACTTTAAATGTAAATGGTAACGGTTAAAGGCTCTCTCATAACCTATTTAACCAAATATAATTTAGTTATTTTATATATAAGTATAAAAATCAATTATACCTCAATATTAATTTTAAAACTTTTAATTGTTCAAGCATCAATTTGAAGAATTTACATAATTTAAATTATCCATATACCTAATTCATAATTTGTAATATTAAATTTACATAGTTTGAATGGTTGAAAGATTTATAATTTTTAGATAACATAATTTATAACCAACTTAATAAAGTTAGTTTATGATGTACACTTTTTAACCAATTTGATTATACATTCCTCCTCTGCTCTCAGCGGTTAAGAGTTCTGTGAATTTACTTGTGGTTGTATTTAAATATTGATATGAGAGTGAAATGTTTTCAGCTAAAATTTTTTCCAATGATGTAATTTCCTTTGCAGGATGTTCCCTATATCTGCCCGTCACAATGGTCAAAGAAATCAAGGCTAAAAGACATAGTCGACCATTTTGTGAAGGGATTTTAATATGGAATACGGTTGTCATAATGTTCATTTTGCAAGAGACAAGTGTGAGGGCTCTTCTTCATTTGATTGCATAGCATCTGGAGAAGTTTCAAGAGTTTTGGTCCACCATGAGTGAAATTGATAAGTCCCTTTCAGTCATTGATCAAAAACATCCATCTGGTTCTACATCGTATCGCTTGATCAGCGCCTAGGTAAAATTTTATCCCGTTAGCAAAGAATCTAATGGCTGCCTTGATTACCTAAATTTATAAGTTAAATTTCCAATCCTCGTAACTTATTCCAGGCAATGACTGTTATCTCCAAATATTTGTGAATGTGAAGAACCCAAAGTTATAACCAGAGTAAGCATGCACGCCACTCTTACTTCTTTGTGTATTCACACCCATAACAAGTTTCCGCGCAAAAATTGACAGCTTCCTTTTTTAGGTGCCGGTTCTTTGGACCAGATTCTTTTGTTAACAAAATAAGAATGAAGCGGAGAATCAATGGTAGCAAATGGTATTCAATCTTTGCTTAGATTATTATTTTTGTTCGTTTATGTAGTTTTTACTAAATTCTTACTGATTGTTATTCATATTTCTTGTTAATAATTGGGTACAAGTTCACCTTCAGATTTATTGTTTAAGTTATCTTTTGTGATTGTGATGTTTGTCAAATTTGTTAACTTGTGGAAATAACTTTACATTTTTGTTATGTATGATTAATAATTAGTGCTTGTAAATACCGTATAGTATTAAGTGATGTATATGTCTAAACATTAAGGATTACCGAACATCTCAAGAGTCAATGTATCATGTATTTTTCGATTGTGAGGGACACGAACACTCACTTTATTCACGGAAGACTAATAAATTTGCACTTTTGGATCACTTAAAAAAGTTTTAGAATGTTTATTTGTTTATCTTCTAGGATGCCTGAGAAACCATTTGTGTAGAATCTTGGAAATGTTTTGGATACCAAGTTGCTTACACCTCGTAAAGGCAGTAAGGATGAACAAGAAGTTGACTGTGGGATCTGTTGCTCTCAGTACCTACCTGCTGGTAGGTTTCTCACTCTTTATTAGCGTAAAAAAACTGTACTCTTATTCTGTAGTATTCACATTTACCTTGTCTTTGAAAGCGAACAGGAACAAAACTTGAAAGCGGAGAGTGACAAAACTGCACTTTTATCGTGTAGTATTCCGTCTGCCTTCTCTTTGTAAGCAGAGATGTTTTCTAGCACAATATTAATTGTATATTTGATATCAATAAACTTCTTCAAAAAATAAGTAGCAAATATTCCTTTTATAATTAAAAATAGCAAAATTTTTAATAAATAATATTCTCTGTTTATGAAATCTTTTCAACCAATTAAATTATAACAAAATCCACAATAAAATATTTTTCGATTATTATTATAAATATAATAAAAGCAATACAGATATCACTTCCGTCTCTCTTTACTTTTTTCCAAACAGTTTATTTTTACGAACATTTATTTACCACTGCTCTTTTTTCTGAGAGATAGAGATTCTAAATTATCTCAATATTTTTTTAATAAAGTAAACTACCTTATTTAGTGCCTGTGCATTTCGCGGGAGTCTTTGCCGGTAGTAATTCACAAGATACGGTAAATTTTGGTTCCTTACTGCCAATCTTTTTATATCTTTCTGTATCTTAATACATGTCATTTATCATTTTTACTTTTCTCTAGACCGTCTAGCAAATGCATGTTGTAATGTCTCTAGATAATGATCAAGGCACCCAAAATCAACATAGCTGGGGTTGAACTGCAGTGATATATACTCCAACCATATATATGCATAAACGACATTAGGATTCCTATCTATACTATATTGGTTTACTAACTTCAATTATGCACTTATATACCATTGTTACATGCTTTAAATAATAGTTTTAATAGGCACTGTTCTTAACCTGCGCATTTTTTCCCCATGCCTTGTTGACGAACACTGTCCATTAGCAACTTTTCGTTTTTTATACAACCGAAGCAGCTTTTCACTTTTTTATTTTTGGAAAGAGCAGCTTTTCACTGATACTTTGAACACCGTCACTCCAAGGTTGACGTTTGCTGTTCGTCTGATAACAGTGCCGTCGCCGTCTCGCCGGAAAATCTTCCGGCCGTTCACTCCGCCGTCGTTAGCTTCTCTCCCCTTTGAGTGGCGGCGTCTTGCACCATAGCTTTGTTGTTCCGCATTCTTTCTACAAGATAGATGATCGAAAAGAATTTGTTCTTCGATTCTATGTGATGAAATTTTTACTTTTCGTGATTTGCTGTTTTGTCATTTTTGGTCCGTAAACCATGTTTTTGTTTTTCTTGGAACTGATTGCTTGACTAAGAAGATGCAATTTTTTTTTTTAAGTTGTTTCTAATACTTCGTAACTGCGTTGGTCTCTCCATCATAGACTTAATTGTTAAAATGTTTGGGGCATATTTTTTCGTCTGAATGCAAATGAGTTATGAGTATAATGTTAACGACGTAGAAGATTTGTATACGAGAGTGACTGAGCATCTGATGCTGTACCTCATTTGATTTCCGCTGTTCATCATGATTCTTAACTCGTTACTACCCAATTTGCAGACCGAATTTGCAAATAGTGAAAGTGTGGATGCACTTTTCCTGCTGACCAACTATGTGCAATACATAATTGATGGTTCTTTATTCTTGTTCCAATTTTGTAGATATATAGTTGAGAGACTCTGTGGTTTGCAGTCCTCTATAATGGCGGAGCTAGCTGTGAGAGTATCAAAGCAAAGAACACTTGAAGTGTTACTTGGAAGATGTATGACTACTGTCCCAATATTTTCGTCCGCATCTTCACAGTCGGCTTCATCTCTGGCTGCAGTCTCAAAGACCTCCAAACGAAAGAAGGGTTTTTACCAAACTGGGGAGCTGGGTTTAAGATGGCGAAGACTCATTGGAAAGGTGTTTCCTATGAGATCACTAAAATCAATCTATACAAGATTACTCCTTTTTATGTTGGATTTTCAAATTAATGCTCTCGTAAGTTTTGTATGTTGTCTCGTGGTGATGTGCTCGTATAAGGTTTCATTTTTCTACAGGATGGAATACAAGGAAAAGGTTGGGTGATGGTTCACAAGGATGGTAAGTTACGCTAGAAGATTTCATAATCATGCTCGCAATCTCAGTTCTGACCTGTCTGTGCATTTTTTATTTGTTTGCGACCATTTAACATTTGAATGCTTGAGCTTCCTTGCATGTCCTGGTATAGTGAGTAGATGTCAGCTAAATCCTGTTGAAATTGTATGTAGAGTTATAGTCCTCACTCCTCGTGAGGTCAAATTTTCATCTGAGAGCATGCCTTCCGTTAGAAATTCTTTTCAGGATATACAAGTGTGCTTTCTTTTTGCAAAATAGTGATGTTCTACTTGATCTGACGTTTATGATTGCATTGCATTCTAACTTTGCGTGTTTCACATATTAGTCATCAGTTCTATCTCAGCTATCATGTTTTTTTGGTGAAGACAGGAGTATATTAATTCAATTTGAGTAGCTTATGTCAGTGGTAGATTCTTTTTTTGGTTGTTACTATCTTTAGTCCTGTTGAATTTTTCCTTTTTAGGCATATAAGGTTAGTGTAGACTCACTTGGATTATTACTTTGTTGACCTCGAGTGTTCTATGTATGTGTAGAATAAAATTTTATTTAAATCTTAATAAATTAGAAAAGTGAATTACTTTTTGTTCTCTAGAACAGTGTCCTGCCTGCTTTGGTGCAACAGTTGCGTGATTCGGAGGATATTTTTTCCGTATTTGCGATAAGCATCGATGTTGTATTTGCGAGCATGGCAGAATACTGATGTGTTGCTTCAGTACTGTGTTCTTAAACTCTTGTTCTTCCTGGAGAGGAGAATAGACAAGCTCTCTTTTCCTTCGTTATTTTTGCGTTCATATGTAATCTTTGAAATTCGATCAGGTGCTCCACCTGCAGATGCTCCTAAGAAAATTAGTGGGGTTCATAAGCGGTGTTGGAAGTATACTTCAGATCCGGCGAAAGCTGTGGAAACTGCACCAAAAGTAGCTGTCGTCCAAGCTGTGGAAGTTGTATGAGCTCTATTCATGTCTCAGGGGTCTCAGCTATGGTGATTGGCATGTTGTCAACTGATGCTTTCTTAATCAAAGTGTGCTTTATCCGAACCCCTGTCAAAAAGAGCTTGCACTTGAGGCGTGGAGCAGCATTTGCAGATGTCTTTTGTATCAATTTGCACTTTGAATGAAAGTAGACGTTTTTCTTTTTTTAAAAAAATTTGCTCTTGAGATGTAGCGTCCATGACCCTTCAATTAACCGCCTTTTGCTTATGGATTTGGATAATTTCAATTTAGTTCTTATATCTACATTTTTAGAATTTATTACGGTATACCTAATAATATTAGGATTTTTTTATTAAAAAGATCTGTGTACATGTCTCTATTTCTCTATTTAATTTAATCCCGTGTCGCAACTCGCAAGCACTTACCACGAGTTTAGATGGGTCAGGCCGAATGCGGCCTCGACTCGTGAGTTATGACATAAAGAAGAAGCTCATCAAACCAGAACCAGGCCGAAATACGAGCAGAAAACTCACCCTCTCCCCCGACTCGCCGATGCCTACCGCCGCCAAGGGCCGCGCCGCCGGCACCAACTCCGTCTACCCTTGCGGCCGGCCTCACCAGGTCGCGGCCCTCGCTCTCGTCGCCGCCACCTTCCTCATTACTTGCGCCTTCTTCTCCCCTTGCCCCTCCCCTCCCCGCCGCCGCCGTCGCCTCCGCCTTCGCTAGCGGTGGGGGTGGCGGAGGCGATGATGGTACGGCGGCGGGCATGTCATGGGCTAGTCGTGTGTACGGGTCGAAGCTTGATCTAAAGATCTATGTGTACGAGGAGAGCGAGATCGACGGGCTCGGAGCTCTGATGCGCGGGAGGGAGGGGAGGATCTCGCCGGACTCTTACATCAAAGGCCAGTGGGGAGCTCAGGTGGGTGAGAGAGATGGCAATTGCTCCTTGTTCAACTCTTCTGATCGATTGAAATAAGTTGCTCCGTGATCTTTTTTTGTTGATAGATATTTAGATGAAAGAGATGAACCAGTGATTGATTTGATGGGATGGTTACTAATAATGATCAGATTAATGCTTTACCATTTAGATATTTTTTCAGTTGCTATTTGGTGATGTAGTTGTTTCTGTTTAAATCTGTTTTAAATGTTCTAAAATGCTCGAAAGATTGTTCCTTTTCATGCCTCGGATCGTCTTGAATTAGCCATTTCAAATGATGTTGATTAGAAAATAGAAATTTCAGTTTTTTGATCCTGTGTTTGGTTTGCACTGTTTTGTTGTTGTTGAAGAGTTAGTTTCTAGGAAAGCTTCCATTACTTTAGTTTGTCTGGATCAAGATATTTGGTGAGCACCGAGGTTATTACGATCGATTTTATTTTACCCTGAACTGCACGGTGTTGATATCATATGCTGTAGGTATTGACGTATTTCCATTTGATTTGGCACTTTGGATTGAATGTCCGTGACAGCCTCTTTTTAGGTTAAAATTCACCGGCTTTTGCTGAAGTCCATGTTCCGAACTATGAAGAAAGGGGAAGCAAATTTGGTTTTCGTCCCATCTTATGTCAAATGTGTTCGTGTGATGGGTGGTCTCTATGATAAGGAGATAAACCAAACATATGTGAAGGTACTCATGAAGATGAGGGATATCATTGTATTTCGAAAGAATTCTTATATATATATATATATATATATATATATCTTGAGCGTTTTGATCTCATCTGAGTGGTAGTGGCAGTAATCAAATAAAGTTGTAGGTATTGTGTCAAATGCCATATTTTCGCCGATCAGGAGGCCCAGGATCACATATTTGTCTACCCCAGGTAAATTATTCTTTAGTTGGTAAAGGTTGATCTGTTACATAACACGTGCCTGAGAAATGATAATATAAGAGGCCAAGGCATGAGCTTGAATGTCATCAGGAACTAATCCATGAAATATTAATTTTTATTTGTATTTGGAGGAGATATTGACCTGTTATCTACCTGATTTAGGTGATGTTCTCAGTTAGAACTTTTTTATTTGGTCAAATTGTTGTTAATTTATAGCATATTTACCATAATATTGTTTCTTAGTCAATGATTGTTTTTCCTCTTATACTGCAGTGGTGCTGGTGCTCACTTGTTTCGTTCTTGGGTTATATACTTAAATTGATCCATCATTCTTATACCTGAGGTACTGTCTATAAGCTATTCATTTAGAACTTAATTATTTTTGTAATTTGCTAAATATGTGCCAAGTTGTTCACCTGCAATCAAGTAGATTGCATTGGAACTATGATACTAACTGGTTCTGACATGATTCTCAACTCAGAACTCAAATATATTAAATTTCTCTAACATAAGTCGCATAGAGAATTTTTCAAGTTTTGTCGGTAACTTAAATTTCAAAATCTTATTTTCTATATGAATTATTTTGGCTTTTCCTGCAGTTGTTGCGCTAAATTTGGTGCTTGTCAGCCTGGATCAACTCACGTCGTTTCTGTACTTTCAAGTGTCTAATCGCAAAAACGCAAGTCTAGGTCATTGTCATCATCTCACAACAATGATAGCATGCTTTTTTCTTAACTCTAGCAATTTGGGCATTATTTAGAATGTTTTAATACTAAAATAAATCACATAATTATTACTGGATAAGCTCTTGTCATACTTTTTCATGCCATTTTAGATTTTTGTTGTTTTGTTTGGACTTTGGGCAGGGTGATCGAACTGATAAGAGAGACACCACCAGTGCTTTCAACACATGGAAAGATATCATTATTCCCGGCAATGTTGATGATGGAATGACTAGGTTCGACGGTGAAGCTGCAGTTCAAATTTTGCCTACGTCGAAGTGAAAATATCTTGCAAACTTTTTGGGTCGGCCTCAAGGAAAGGTTGGTCGTCTTCAACTGGTGGAGCTTGCTAAGAAGTTCCCAGCTAAGGTTTGCTTTTCTGTTCTTGGTTGTTTTCCATAATGATGTAGACGTGGAAGCTACTATTTTAAAATCTAGTTGATTGTTGTTTTTATTTTAATTTTCGGTTTCATATTAGAACTGGATGTACAGGTAACTAAATAAGACAGGATTAAATGTCGTATAGTATAGTCAATCCACATTTTTTTCTGCAAAAATTAATTTATGTATGGAATATTGATGCCATGAACAGTTGGAATCTCCAGAATTGAAGTTCAGTGCGCCTGACAAGTTAGGAAGAATTGAATATTTCCAGCATCTTCGCAATGCCAAATTTTGTCTAGCTCCTCGTGGAGAATCTTCATGGACTCTTTGTTTCTATGAATCCTTTTTTGTGGTAACTCCCTCTGCCACTCTTTCACGCAGCCATGCGCTCTACGTATTGTGTGTGAGGGTGATAAACACACATTTACAACACTCACATTTATTTTTTTATTTATTTTGTGGGAACAAATGGTTTCGAAGATATGAGTTCTATGAGCAGGAATGCGTGCCAGTTATTTTATCGGATCAAGTAGAATTGCCATTTCAAAATGTGATTGACTACACTCAGATTTCAATCAAATGGCCTGCTACGCGGATAGGCCCTGAGCTCTTGAACTATCTACAATCTATACCTGGTGGTGTGTCTGTCTAAATGATCATGGTGTTGTTGTTTTTCATAGTGTCTTGGAAGTCTATAAAATGACAATTTCTTGCAGATGAATAGATCGATGAACTAATTGCCCGGGGCAGAAGGGTGAAGTGCATGTGGGTTTATGCTGCGGAAACAGAGCCATGTTCGGCAATGCTGGGCATTTTGTGGGAACTGCAGCGAAAAGTGAGGCACTTCCACCAATCAGCAGAGACATTCTGGCTACTCAATGGGTCTATTGTAAACCGAAACTTGCTTGAATTTCGCAGTTGGAGGCCTCCCATTTCGTTACCTTGAAACCAAAACTTACTTTTGTGCATTGTGATGTACATGTTCAATAGCATGGCATTCAAATTTTAATGTAGTATTTACTGCAATCATCTACTACGGGAAACTTTTGAGCTTCCAGCAAGGTGAACAGACATCGAGCTTCCTTTTCAAGTTATTTCGTCACATGGACGTTCTCCAATTTGGACATCTCTAGACAGATTTTATCGAGTGCTCAAAACCTATAAACACGACCGAGAAATATGGTTGAGAGGTAAATTATAAATATATAAACTGGAAAACTCTTTAATTCTGATCCTTGCTGGATTGTTATTCTTCTCTCACGCCCTCTTTGTTAACGCCAGACCTTTTCACCAATCTGTTAGGTAACAGATCTCATACTTAAAGAAGTCGGATTGCCCTTCAGAAAAACAGAAAAGCTCGTGCTGCTGCAACCTTTTCTGATCACTTTCCGAGTGGTAATTGGCCCATCCATTGGAATATGTTCGGTGATACAGACAGGCCGTTCCATTCCATCCATCAGAGCCTGCTGAGACTGGGACATGTGACGGATGAGAACAGGTGGACGTATGACCAATTATTGTGAGGATGGTGACCGATCAATGTGCAATGAGGGGAAAGAAATCCGTCAGAAATCAATTTTGTTGCCGTTCACTCATACACCACCGGGTTCAATTGCCTGATAACGCAAAATTATTATGCTAATGTCACAACATTCCACCACTGGTTGGTTGGTGTCCATGAATTCCTTCTGATGGCCTGATGGCCAAAGCTTTGTTTTCAAAATGACAGGAATTTCGAAAAAAAGAGGGAGTTTTGCATTGGGAATCTGTTCGAACGACTGAGTTGTGTTGTCACGGCTTTGTCCTATGTGTTTTGCCTTGTTGATATATGTACTAACTAGCAGGGCTTGCCAAGCACTGATATCTCCGGGAAGCAGAGCCAGCTTTATACCCAAAAGGAATTTTTGATGGTTTTGGTGCCTTTGGCCTTTGTCTTGGGTGTTAGCTAAGAGCAGTGTTTTATCCAATTGCTTCAATCAATTAACGAAAGGTTGGTGTGGGTTATTTTAATTACTTCACTTAGGCCCGCTGAAACGCTACAAAATAAGTACTAAAATAATGGTGGTGTGGGTTATTTTAGTAGGCTCAGAAATCAGAATCAGCTAGGCATGTAATGGGATCTGTTCACTTTTTTTGACGAATGATTTAATTTCAGCCTCAGAGACAATCTTGCTTTTCGCAGGTGCTTTTCAACAGTTATTCGTAGCCTCACATCAGATTGAAAAGTTACTTTGCCAATAATGGACAGAGCTTGGATCAAGCAGTTTTTCCAGTTTGCCGAGGCTGATTTTTATCAGGTTCCAAGCTCCTGCTCATTCGCCATGACCCATGGGTAAAAGATTAATCCAATCTTGGGTTGGCCCTTTTCTCTTTTGATGAATATGGGTCAGTTCACCCAGACATACCATTTTTTTATGGAATGACACCACCTTTTGGTAATGCAATGAGAGAAGAAATTGTTCCGAATTGGACCTGATTTCATTCTACAGATGAAAAATGCCAAAACCGTCTTTTTCAAATATCTTGAAGAGAGATTCTTATATTATATACAAATTGTGGGGCAGCAGCAAATTGATTCTTTCGCCACTTCTCTTTGCAGCCAAGTATTACGACAAGGCACTACTACGGAGAGGAAGAGATCTCCAGACAGAATGAGTCGATGCTTGCAGCGAAACATCCAAAATAACGAAGTAGCTCGTGAACCGGGAAATCTACCTTCTTGGACGAGTTTTTAGCAACTGGTTAGTTATTATGGAATCGTGCTCATTTCATACATTCACTAGTTCTTTATTCCGTTAATGAGTAGTTTGCCCAAAACTGTGGCATCATGAAAAAGAACATCCATATATATTATATTTACCAGGCTACATAATGGTCGGGGACTAGGTGTTACAACCAAGAAGGGAATAACAAAACAGAGGAAAACAAAAGTGAAAGAATATTCATTTGCCCGAAACATCTCTATCCACAATTCAAATGGGGGGTAATGCTTGTTTTCTTTTTCTGTCTTTTTGGCTGGTCTTCAGGGGTTGAAGATCATGTCGCCACACTTGCACTTCCAATTCATGGGCTTGTAGTTGGTGTTGTCTTCCCCTCTCGAATTGATGGTGGACACTGTTGAGGCGTGCCTCTTCCTAGCTTGAGGCACCGCAGGAACTTGCACGGGCTCACAGCGGCCACAGGTTCCACACCGTCTCTCACAAGCAGGTGGCCTGGAACCAATTCTTGCTTTTAGTAGGATCTTCTCCTCTTCTACCACCTAGGATAAACCAACAAAGATGATTTAGCTCATTTGATCGCAGAAATCCTAAAGAAAGACGAATAAATTACCAAGCAAATTAGTGGAGAAACACTCACCTGCCCTGTTACAACCGAGGCTTTTGACATGCGTGCTTCTCCCGATTCAAGCATTACTCTTGGCAGCATTCTTCCTGTACAAGGGGGGAACAGAAGCAAAAGAAAAAATTAGTTGAAATTAAGTGTACATAGAACCAGTTTCATAAAAGAAGCAGAAAGAACTGGGAATTCTTATGCTTACCTTGTGTCACCAAATTCTCTGAGCTTAAGCTCCATTCTGCTAGGATGATCATCATCAACAGTAAACAAGACACGCTATGAGTCCAACCGAGAGATACAGAAAAACCCATGTGAATTTTTTCAAGTGCGGTAAGGTGGAGATATGGAGATTGCAAGGCCAGCTGAATAGGAGTTAGAGGACTTCTACAGAAACATAAAAGAGATTGGTATAAAATGGTTTAAATAACGGAGGAGGAGATGGAGACTCGAAGGGAGGAAGCAGAGGGACAGTTTGGGATTGGAGAGAATCTGAAAAGCCTGGTGTCCCACAAAATCAACCATTAACCAAATGATCTCCAATCTCTGCATGGAAGAACCAAAGGACGACAGGCAGCAGAAGAGCTCGAAAAGAAGAGATAGAAAACGGCCCTCACACAGGCCAGCGTCGAAGTATGAGCCACTCAAACAGCTATCACAAGAAGGAAGAGATGCAAGAAGCCGCCATGGACGAACAACTATGTGAGCTACACAGATAGAGACGTAGACAAGGACAAAGAGGTGGTAAGGACATGAAACGGGGTGAAGAGCAGACCGAGTGGAGTAGTAGCTCTCTTGCTTCTGCTGCATTTGTATTTTTTTGTATTAAGCGCTGTGCTGCATCTGGGGTTTGCTTGTGATGGTTGCTCTGAACATTCCCAACCGACACGCCAAATCCTCAGGGCGAGGTGAGGAGGCGCATCTGTCAACTGTGTCAGAATCAAATGCTTTGTTACATACTCAAAAACCAGAGAACTTATCTCGCATGGGTTTTATGCATTAATCTGCCGCAAAACATTGCAGTAAGCTCACAGGAAAAACCACGTGTGCTCCTACCGAGGCCACCATTTTTGATAAATCTACAAGTCAATCCAGACATATCCCAGCTCATATCTATGATCTCAGATATCTGTGATCTATAAGAATAACTATAATAAAAATTAATTTAAAATATCCCTAAATTAGTGCATTTTTTAAAAATTTAAAAATAAGTCACATTGATGTAAAAAAGAGATAAAGTTTTATAAACTTATTATTTATATACTCTACTTTTCATACATAAAAATTTTATTATATAGGACCCATTAAAAAAATTTTAATTAGATGTGTAACTATATAAGCTTACATGAGAAGTAGCTAAGGATGTCAAAGTGGGACGGGCCTGCCGAAGAGCAGGTATTTTACCAGGCATGCCAGCTTCAAGGAAGCCCAGCCCGGCCCAATTCTTCTAGAAGTTAGGCTTTCTGTTAAAGAGTCCATAGAGAGCCCAACTCTCTATGGTATTGGGCTCTCTATCAAGTTATAATAAGAATTGGCCCAAGAAGCCTGTTGGGCCAGTTTTTAAATAAGACCTGTGAGCCTTTAGGCCAGGCTCTTCTCTAATATATATTGGGTTCAACTGGGTGCGGTCGGGTGGGTCACTATCCTAAGCCCAATGCGACCCTACTGGGCCTGGGCCGGGCCGGCCAGACTAATTAATTAAAAAAGAGAGATAAAAATGAATCCATAAAAAGAAAAATTAAGATGAGATACGGATGTTAAGCGGCCCTGTAATGGATCCCAAACATCAATGTAATACATATCGTCCTTGCTATTTCCACCTTCCCAAACACCTGCAGTGACATGAAAGTTTCAATTAGAAATTAAAAGAATTGACATTGAGCTATGGCCCTTTCCAATTTTATGACAGGCAATAACTTAGCATACGAGATATGTAATATATAGATCATATATGGTATAAACCATAGTTCCAAAATTTGAGCTCCACCGATCAATCGGTGGAGTGAGATAATTCTTGGGCTGTTTCCAATAACAAACAAATTAAAGTCCATGCATATGAAGCAAGGATTATACGTTCAATTCTCTCGTTAAATCACTGCAGCTTAGCATCGAGAAAAATATATTACTTGTATTATCTTAAATGATTATTTTCATTTCATTGTAATTAAGAAGTTCATTGACGCAATTTGTGACCGTCTATCATTTAACTCAAGAGTCGGACGAATTCAACCATATAACCTTTGTCAATTCGTAGTGTAGCGTGGAGAATAAGTGGGAATGTATTTGGCCAACGGGGCAAGCGTACGAAAATGAAAGGAAGAAGGGAATATATGGAGCGGAAAAATTGGAGATTAATGGAGATTGAAAATATGTTTTCTATAAATGACAAAATTGCGTGGATATTATTCAACTTGTAGATGGTCGATTCTTATTGTATATGCAAATGATCATAATGATTGAACTGCCAATTTACGAAGTAATTAAAATCGGCGTCATCGATCTTTATTAATTTCGATGCATGATCAATATATATCAATCATCTGGCACGTACTCATGCAGGGAATTAACCCAATGAAGAGGGATCCATTTAGACAAAGCAAATGTTGGGTACGTGCATGTATCAGTCTCTTTAGGTTTAAATTTAATCAATATCCATGGCTTATCATCTGATGTTATATTGCAAATGAAATGTGTTCTTACTTCTAATAACTAAGGAATTACTTAGAAGACAATATCCAATGCCCGTGCTTCATGAACTAATATTGAACATATACGTTAACCAATACTAGCTATATTTTACATATCCCAAAATTAACAATACTTGCTGCAGCCGTTTATAATACTCTTTTCCTAAAAGATGCAGCCCATTACGGACGTTCAAAATTAATTATTTTTGCATGTTATTGTTTTTGTGGTGCCTACATACATCCATAGTTTACAACAGTTATATATTACATTACCGACTATAGATACAAATTAATGTTATTCAAAATATAATCAATATATTTTATCTTTCATAGTAAAATTTATATGATTAGCTCGTGGAAAATGCATCGTTCATATCATTGTACATGCATGATTCCATATAAATCTTAGCCGATCAAACTTAACTTTTCTTTTTTTTTGCATTTTCGCTATTAATTATCTTTTCACATTTCAATCATCTAATAAATTGAGTGAGTTACATAAAAATGATAATAATTAATGAGGAGGTTAAGTGTTATGAGTGAGTTGGTGAAATAAGGAAGTTATAAATATGAAATGAATTGCTTGTGAAAAATCAATAAATGAAAAATATTTTTAAGTAAAATTTAAAATTAAATTATCATATCTATTTTGGAGTGGAGAATATAATAGGGATGCCAATCTGGTAAGAAGAGTTTACAAAGACTATTAAATTGGTATTCAGAGCCTTTCAATTCCCCGGTGCTTCCCATTCGTCAATTATGATAAATATGACGAGAGCCAAGGTGGTGGAGGATCGGCTCACGATACTTGGGCATGATGTGCGTGAAACTTATGAGTCAATTCAATGAAATCATGATTCGGTTACTAATCAACTATCAACTTTGTTAAAGTGGATGAAGGGAAAGGAGATATATGAGGAGAAAACATCGATCTATTACAATGACAGCAAAGATTATAATTATGGTAACATCTTCAAAGAAAATGTCATTGCAATCACGTCAGATAAGCTAGTAGCGTTGGCACGCATGTGACAAAAGGAATAGGAAAGTGATCCCCATCTCGTTGCGGCCAACCCCACTGCCTAACCACCTTTTGGTGTCCACCTTTCAAGTCAGGGGGAGAGGGTCATGCCAACCAACCATTTTTGGAGAGGGCCAACGTCCGGGCCCTCAACATAGTGGTTAGCTGTCGGCGGCCTAGGTGATTGCCTCCCAGCATTCCTCTGGCTGGACAATGAGGCGTCACCCCATCTAAAGGCCTAACTATGATTGCTCATCTAGGGATTGTGCCCATCACAGATCGTTACATGGTGGCCCACCCTCACGGCCCGGGATGGATAGGGGTGGTTCGAGTTTGATCGCCTCTCCGTAGCAACTTGGACGCCAATCGTTCGCTACCCCTGCGGCCACTTTCTGCCGACTGGAACGTGTCGCCAACAGCGAACTATCGAAACTAATAGACAAAAGGGCTCCTAAGTATGATGATGGGGTCGAGGAAGAAATGGTCACCCCACCCATGGGCCGATTATGTGGAAGCAGGGGATGCTCGCTTTGATTCATATAACGAGTCATCTACCTGTGATCCGCCCTATGAAGGATGTGACTTACCCAAGGCCAGGTTTGAGGCTCTTTCCACTCACCCTATAATGGAAACTATGGTAACCACAAATGGGGAAGCCATAGACACTGACCACATTATGGACCGATTGATTATGAGGACTTCTAAGGGTCCAAGAGGGATAATATAACCCCACTTCATACAGTTTAATCTCGTATTATGAGGATTGACTTTCTAATTTACAATGGATGAGGCAACCCAAGTAAATGGGTCTATTATGCTGAATACTTCTTCCACTACCAGGAAACTAGAGAAGATGAGAAGGTAGAGTTGGTCTCTTTCCACCTCAAGCAATAGACCCTCTAATGATTTCAATGGGTAGTGATGTGGCACGATATGTAGAAAGCTTTTTGTATTTAGTTTGGTCTCATTGAATATAAGGACTTTAATGAGTCCTTATCCTCTATTCTACAAATATGTACCCTCTCACAGTATCTGGTAGATTTTGAACAATTATGAAACTGCGTCTATGGCTGGCAGGAAGAGGCACTCATTGGTACTTTGATAGATGGTCTAAAAAAGGAGATCTTCATGGAAGTTCGATTCCACTAACCACAGACGTTGACTAGGGTGGTGGAACTGGCCAAAATGCAGGACGATCAGCAGGCTTGACAATGAAAGATGAAGCGCACATGGTAGCTTTGGTCAAGCCTATTGACTTCAACTAGCCCTTGTAGAGTGAAACTAGCCAAAGTAGGTGGCTGTGTTAGAACTACTCCATCTTTTTTTGTTACTATCAAAAGGCTTAACTCGACTGAGATGATCATTAGATGAAATAAGGGGTTGTGTTACAATTGCGATGAGAAGTTTATTTCAGATTATGGTTACAAAAATCAATCCTTGTTTCTCCTCAATTGTGACATGTAGGACGTGGAGGACTAGGAAACATGTGATTTGTTGATGGCAGTAGTTGAAAAACTTGGAGAAGAGTCAGCCTAGTTGTAAACTGTATTAATTTATGCACTCTTAGGTACAAACGCCCCTTAGACTTTACGACTCAGCGATTTTATTAATAAACTCTCCATTTCAATTCATATAGATTGTGGCAACACCACAACTTAATTAGTAAGCATATTGCAAAAATGGCCGGGACTTTTGGTTATTGATGCCACTCCTTTTTCAGTGGGCATTGCTAACGAAAATCAAATGACTAATGCGGGAACATGTCAGTTTTCACTTGTCATGCAGGGCTAGGTGTTTGATCTCATACTCAGTCACTTGACACTAAAGGGGTCTGATATGGTTCCTAGGTGCGACTGACTTCAAAAGTTTGAGGATATCATCTTTAACTTTAAAATTTTGATGATGATTTTCACTCTCCCTAATAGAGAGAGTTGCCACTTGGTGGGGGACCATGCCAGAGGACCCAAATACACAACATTACATTCTATGGTACGCTTGATCTCGAGTGGCCAACTGACTAGGGTCTTTCAATCTGCATTTATGGAGCACAATAGGGCAGATTCCATTGTAGAAAAAGATATCAATGAGATCTTAGAGGACTATTTGGATATTTTTGTTGAGCCAACTAACTTACTACCACCAGGCTTACACGATCATCAAACTCCTCTTCTTCCAGGAGTTTCACCAACCAATATTCAACCCTATAGATACTCTTACATTAAAAAGAGTGAGATTGAGCGACTGGTTTGCGAGGAGGAGTCCGGGATTATACAATTTAGTATTAGTCCTTCTTCTTCTTCAATTATTTTGGTTTAGAAGAAGGCTGACACATAACAGCTATGTTAATTATAGAGGACTCAACACCATCATAATCAAGGGCATGTTTCATATTCTAGTTATTGATGAGTTGTTGGACAAGTTGAATGGAACTATTATTTTTTCAATGTTGGATTTGAGGTTGGGTTATCATCAAATTTGTTTGAGCCCTGAATGTAATGACCCAACCCAAAGTGCAAATTAATAGGTTAAGGTATTTCTTCAAAAATGGTTAACCAAGTTAAAGATTTATAGTTCATTCTTACTTATAAATATTATCTTATCTTAGTAGGTATTAGACGTAGGACTAAGTTGACGGATCTCACAATCTACCCACCTTAAAAAATTTTGTTTCTAAAATTCCTACATTTGACTCTGTTATTAGCCCCAACCCACAACCTTATTTGGCTTGTGACCGACAGCCTAGCCAACGTCCATAGTTCAGCTTTCCATTTAACACAGAACCGGAAGGCTTTGATACTATTTATAATGACCCGGCCTGTAACGACCCGGCCCAAGGTGCAATTTAATGGGCTAAGTCATTTCTTTAAAGTGGCTAACCAAGTAAACAATCTTACCCCATTAGGTATTAGATGTGAGATTAGGTTGAGAGATCTCAGAATCCACCGACCTTAGAAAATTTTGTCCCCGAAATTTCTACACTTGGCCCGTTGCTAGCCCCATCCCACGACCTTCATTAGCCCATGACCAGCAGCCTAGCTAACGTCCCTAGTCTAGCCCACCATCTAACACTAAACCAAGAGGCTTTGGTATCATTTGTAACGACCTGGCCCAAAGTGTAATGTAATATGCGAAGTCATTTCTTCAAAAGTGGTTAACCAACTTAAAAATCTATAGTCCATTCCACTTATAAATAAAATCTTAACCTAATAGGTATTAGAGGTGGGACTAAGTTGAGAGATCTGACAATCCACCCACATTAGGAAATTTCATTCCCAAAATTCATACACTTGGCCCGTTGCTAACCCAGCCCACGATTATCTTTAGCTCGTGACCAGTAACCTAGCCAACATCCCTAGTCCAACCCACCATCTAATACAGAACCGGATAACTTTGATACCATATGTAATGACCTGGCCTAAAGTAAAACATAATGGGCTAAGTCATTTTTTCAAAAGTGGTTAACAAAGTTAAAGATTTATAGTTTATTCCTATTTATAAATAGAATCTTACATTAATAGGTTTTATATGTAGGACTAAATTAAAGGAACTCACATGGCCCAAAGTATAATATAATGAGCTAAGTCATCTCTTCAAAAGTAGTTAACAAAGTTAAAGATTTATAGTTTATTCCCACTTAAACATGATCTTACCCCAATAGGTATTAGATGTAAGACTAAGTTGAAGGATCTCACAATCCACCCACCTTAGAAAATTTCATTTCCGAAATTCTTACACTTGGTCCGCTGCTAGCCTTAGACCACGACCTTCTTTGGCATGTGACCAGTAGCCTAGCCAACGTCCTTAGTCCAGCCCACCATCTAACATGGAACCAGAAGGTTCTGATACCATTCGTAACAACTTAGCCAAAGTACAACATAATGGGCTAAATCATCTCTTCAAAAGTAGTTAACAACGTTAAAAATCTATAATTCATTCCTGCTTATAAAGATGATCTTACCTTAATAAGTATTAGATATGAAGCCAAGTTAAGGGATCTCATAATCTACCCACCTTAAGAAATTTCTTCCCCGAAATTCCTACATTTGACCTATTGCTAGCCCCAGCCCACGACCTTTTTGGCCCGCGACAGACAAATTAGCCAACATCCCTAGTCTAGCCCATGATCTAACACGGAATCAGGAAGCTATGATATCATTTGTAACGACTCAACTAAAGTGCAAACTAATTGGCTAAGTTATTTCTTTAAAAATGGTTAGCCAAATTAAAGATATATTATTCATTCTCACTTATAAATAAGATCTTACCCTAGTAGGTATTAGATGTGGAACTAAATTGAGGGATCTCACAATTTTTTTAAATAGTGGTTTGATTGAAGTCAAACCAAATGGCATAATTGGGCTAAGCCTGCAACAACCTGTTATCCTTCCACTATCAATAGTGGGAGGTGCTCATTGCTTTGTGAAACCAGCCTCACGCATTCCCCTCCCCATTATACATTATAATTTGGCTGGTCCAAAGCCTTCGCCCAAACCAGTCATAACTCACTGCTGATTTGGAATGAGCTAGCTAGAAATTTCACGCTAAACCCAACTAGTCAAACCCAACCCAATTGTCCACACCACCTTAATGATTAAAATACTAAGCCATCCTCTGCATTAGTGATAAAAATACTAAGCCATATAATTACAAAAAATAAGTCAATATATTTCATAATATTATTAATTGAGTCTTTTAGTAATTATGAGCCTATGCTAGGAGGGGTGACTGCCTTATTCATGACATGCCAGAGTCCATTATCATTGATTTCAACTTACTTTTTTGAGTAGATTTTGAAGGAAAATTTTCAAATTATATGGAACGACTCTCAAGGTGAGTACACTAGATTACCCGCAAACAGAAGTGTTGAACTAGTACTTAGAGACATATTTATGATATTATGTCACTAACTATCCTAAATAGTGGTCCCACTTCTTGCCTTGAGCACAATTAATATCACCTTTCATTCAGCTAGCTAAATCACTCTCTATGAGGTTGTTTTTAGATGTCCCCCTCCCTTTATATCTATATATGTCTTATGAAGTTCTGTCGATGGTGAGGTAGATCATCAGCTAAGGGATCGTGATGAGGCCTTACACTTTGGAAAGCTCATTTGGCTGACGCTCAAAATTAAATGAAAGCTCGCTATGATCTCAGGTAGCGTGACATAACTTTTTCGATCAGTGATATAGTCTACTTGAAGATCCAACTCTATTGACTATCTTCGCTTCACCGGCTGGCTAATCAGAAACGTGTTGTTCGATTCTATGACCCTTATAAAATTTTAGAGTATTTTGGAGAGGTAGCTTACCGCCTAGCACTTTGTGATGGAGTAATTATTCACCTGATTTCATGTATCCAACCTTACAGGTCAGATTAGTACTCCTTCTATGACTTCTCTAGACCTTCTTTGATTTTTGCTATGGGTGAGTTGGACCCACTTATGAGAGTTATTATGGATCATCGTCGTGTGCATCGCAATCGTTAGTTAGTCAAGAAATACCTTATTTGGTGACATGGACTTCCTTTGGATGATGCTATGTGGAAAGAAGTTTTCGAATTCCACCATCACTCTCCATACTTTTGGAGACAAAGTTCTTAGAAGGATGCATTGTTATTGTTAAATTTTATTATTAGTTGTCTTTTCACATTTCAAATATTTAATAAATTGAGCCTAAAATATTATGATAATTAATAAGCTAGTTGGGCATTAAAGGTGAGTTAGTGAAATCAAGAGGCTATACATATATAATGAACTCCTTATGTAAAGTCAATCAATGAAGAAAATTTTTAAGTATAATTTAGAATAAGACTATCATATTTTTTTCAAAGTGGAAACTATTTAAGGATGCTAATTTGATAAGAAGAATTTATAAAGACTCTCTCACTGTATGTTTTTGCCTTTCTTTTTGAAGGGATCTTCACTTTACTTTTGGCGAGGTTTAATTACTTTTATTTTATTTTAGTGCGCTTTGAGCCAAGCAGGTTTATATATATATATATATATATATATATATATATTTACATTTGCAAGATCACTAACGGTGTGAAATGCCTTTAACCGTTTCTTCACATAAAATATGTATGCTATCAACCCATGCATTGCATGCATAACCATCCTGTTTCCTTCTATATATATTAACATCCTCGATTTATATGATCAATCTTTAGATCTTCCATAGTTACACTTGTGATCAGTACTTGTGAGAGTTGAAGCATCTTATCAATTCAATATGGAAGGTGACAAGGCAAAGGAAAAGGAGCAAGCAGCTGCAGACGATGCTCTATTTCAATTCTCCACATTTGCACCGGCCTGCAAAGAGGAGGAGAATAAATCAGCCAGCAGTTAGTTGAAATTGCAACTCATGAAAGAGGTCTCTGGTATGCCTAGTTGGACTTCGAATCAGGGAACAGATCACACCAAAGCATCAAAGAACACGCGGATATGGCTCAACAGAGAATGCTCGCTCGAGAGAGGGAGGAGTACAAAGCCCTAATAGTGAAGCAAGTAAAGGAGAATGATGGCATATTCATCATGAAGATCGAATTCACAAGGGATTTTTGGCGGAGATGGTAAAGGAGAGCATGAAAACTCCTACTTTCCACTTTTAGCAAGGAAGCTTCCGAGGTTCTTCAGGGTCAGCTGCTAAAGAGGAAAGAGGTGTAAGCGTGCCGGTCAAAGGGTGAACATGGGCTACAAGTTGCTTGTGTGTCCTCTCAAGCGGATGCCTTCGTGCTTCAGTTGAAGGTGGACGAGAAGGGAGGTTGGGGGCTTCTAATTGTTAAAACGAATTGGCAGTTCATAAGGCCACAGATAATTCCTCCTGCTAATCCGGGTATGAGCATCTGGGCATTCAGGAAACCCAATGAAGGCATAGAGTTACTGTTCTGGCTAACCAGATGGATTGTGGACTCTATTAATTTTACAGGAAAGAAGGTGACGAACCCCAAGAGAAAGCTGCCCCCGCTACCGCCGAAGGCCCCTGCACCTCGAACCTCCGGCGGGTTCAGTGCAGTGATTTTCTGGTTGTCGATTTTAAATAACAAGTCTGTCGTTTGGGATCTATATACATGCGAGTAGTTTAGTTATTCTAAATAATGTTGATGAAGAGATTCTGGGTGCTTTTGCAATTCTCTTAGTTGTTGATGTTTTAGCTGAGGATTGAAGAATGATAATGCATAGAGTTCCCATGATATTTTTCATGCATGATATATTGAATGACAGACGCCTTATTTCGTTCGTGAAAACGCGTAACGGCCAAGTCCATAATACGCTAGCTCAAACGTAACCATACAATAATATTATCGGTGTTAACACAAAATCTAATTAGCGCTATATATACGATTGCCTCGTCTGGCTAATTAACATATTTTTCGTGATAATAATAAATTACTAAAGAGAAGTTTCGCTCAACAGGGAACATTTTTATTTTTCAGATACTGAAATGAGATGTAGTTATATTAATATAAGTCCTAGCTAGCTAGGCCTCAACATGTTAAAGTTGTTTGACCTTAAAGCATGTCACCTTCGCATTTGGGCAATCACCAATCCTATATCATGCGCATGTAGGAAGTTAGGAACAACTGCGAAAACCGATGAGGGAGAAGGGGCCATATACATGACAACGTTTCAAATCCACCGTTGAGCTGTGGGAGGGGATAATGAACACCCAACGGCTGCATGCCCCTCACCGGCGACACAGGGAAAGTTACCGTGCTAAAGTTTCTGCAGGTAGACACAGAAGCCGGATACATCAGCAGCTAATACAAATCAAGTCTGGCCCAAAGTTGAGTGCGACTTCCTTTCCTTCCGTCCAGATACTCTCTTCACTCTTCGCATAAATAAAATAAATTATAAATAAAGGTATCTCATTCCAGTAAAACGCATTTGACATGCACGATATTCTTGGTCAAATCTTGTGTTCATGACTTGCAGTAAATATCAATTTTTCTGGCCACTTTCAATTATGTAGTCATTATTGCCCCTCCCCCTCCCCTCCCCCTCCCCGCCAAACAAAAAATGATGTCCATGGTGGATGTAAATATTAATTTGTCAACCTGTGAACCCAAATTTGTGAATGTAAACTCCTGCCGGGCACCTCGTGATCGAGCAACACTTTTATTTTCAGGTAGGTAAAGCCGCAAAAGAAATCAAATATTTTCACAATGGGTACCTAAGAATAAATACAAAAAATAAGGGGCTCTTTTGTAAAATCCGAAAACCTCGTTGATCCCGCGTTGAAGAAAAGCGTACCCAACCTCCACGGTTCTTGATCGATTCGCGAATTCATTCCCATATTTTTCTGGTTTTTTCGAACCAATTTGTGTCTACGGATCATTGCAAGCAATCTTCGTTGTAAAGTTTGAATTTTTCCTTTTTTCCAACTGTTTCTGCGGCGTAATCGACAAGGTCATTGGCGAGATCGGGCAAGATGAGTTTCATCTTCGGCAAGAGAAAGTCCCCCGCTGGTAATTCTTTGTTTTCTGTTAACAATTTAGTTACGATCGTTGATTAATCGCTTCGTTGTTAACGTTAAAATAAAAAAGTGGTCTTAATCAGTGTGTACTTTGGTTGTTTTAATCTCAGTTTTCTGCTACATAATTTTGCTGTAATTATCTAAATTTATGCTACATAATTTGTTTGTTCTTCTCTCTGTGCTACGTACATAATTTAGCTGTATTTATTTATGTCAATTTGCAAATTGCTTGCTATGCTTTAGGGCTTGAGATTGTTGGGGTAAATAAACTAGTTTTACGGGGGATCTTGTAATGATTTTTTGGGATCAGGGATGATTTCTGAACTCAATTATGTTTTGCTCTTTGTGGCTTTGCAGAGCTTTTGCGGGAGAATAAACGTATGCTGGATAAGTCTATAAGGGAGATAGAGAGGGAGAGACAAGGTTTGCAAGCTCAAGAGAAGAAGCTTATTGTGGAGATTAAAAAAACTGCCAAGCAAGGGCAGATGGTATCCATCTTCACTTTCCATTTTCACAAAAGTTGCTTTGCATTTTCCTTTCCTGCTTCGCATTATAGTTGTGATCACCAGTATCATTAGTTTTAGATGGTTGAATTCATAAGTTTTCACTCAAGTTGCTGAAAGGAGTTGACTTTGCTTGATTTGATTTGATTTTTTAATCTTTTGTGTAGCTTGACGGCAAGGTTTGATATACCTCTGTCCACCAAACAGAGTGTTCCTTGCCTTGGAGGTTTTTAATCATAGAGGAATTTTATTTGGAAATAACTGCTGTTTATAGCGTAGTTTAGGACTTCGTTTCCTTAGTATGTTATCAACTCTTAATGATTTTAGTTCCTGAATTTAATTTGGATTTTTGTTTCAGGGGGCTGTGAAAGTGATGGCTAAAGACCTTATCAGAACAAGGCACCAGATAACCAAATTTTATGCTCTTAAATCACAGCTTCAAGGGGTGTCCCTAAGGATTCAGGTACCGTGCAGCTCTGCTTTTGTGGGTGCACTTAAAGGTTATTGTAGTACAATATCTCTCAAAACTACAAAATGCAAACAACTAGCAGATTACGTTTTTTAAAAAAATAGCTTGAAATAAATATTTATGGGAGGTCCCAAGAGTCATTTCACGATTTGTATTGGAACCTTTTTGTGTGCATGAGCCTTTGATTGATGCTTTTGTTGCAAAGAATACATACTTTCAATTGCTGTACTTCAGTCATTTCACCTTGGGTGTGGAGTGGTTCTCCTCGGCACTGGTCAGTTGCTTCAATCGAACATTCGTACTGTCAGCTGGTGGATATATTTATTATCAGATGGCTTCAGACTTTTATACTGGATTTCCCCGATACCGTTAGTGATGTACCTGGCATTTGGACTACTCTAGCTTTGTTAACATATCTTTAGCAAGTTCCTATACTTGTTTGACATGTCTTGATGCCCAAGTTAGATTGCTTATTCTTGCAGACTTTGAAATCTACACAAGCAATGGGAGAGGCTATGAAAGGAGTCACAAAAGCCATGGGCAAGATGAACAGGCAAATGAACTTACCAGCATTACAGAAGATAATGATGGAATTTGAGAGACAAAATGAGAAGATGGAAATGGTGACTGAAGTGATGGGTGATGCCATTGATGATGCACTGGAAGGAGATGAGGAAGAAACAGAAACTGAGGAACTTGTTAACCAGGTTCTTGATGAGATTGGCGTCGACATTGATGCACAGGTTACTTTCTTCTTTTTCTTCGTTTGTGATGCTACAAGCTTTCATTGTACAATCTTTATGTTTATCTCTCGATGCTACTTTGTGCAGCTTGTAAAAGCCCCATCATCTGCTGTTGCTGCTCCTAGTTCAACCAATAAAGTTGCGCAAGCTGAAGGATCAGGTATTGACGATGGTGGAATAGACACTGATCTACAGGCAAGACTAGATAATTTGAGAAAAATGTAGTTTGTTTACTCGTGGTCCGTCCTAGTGACGAGTTTGCAACACATGATCTGGTAAATATTTCTCAATGTTTGCACATGATATTATTTCCTGACAAGATATGAACTGCCATCCAATTTTCTGGTTCTTGTAAGTATTTAGGTATTTGAAGCTGTAAACATAAATAATGCGCTAATACATGATGATGTGATGACTGATGAGGTCTGTAGTTCTTATACGGTTATGAGGCGAGGCTGAATACTATATATATTACACGTTAATCATCATTATGATTGTTGGATATGTCTTGAAAATTCAGGGTGAATTAATGAATAATATGAAGTGGCAACTCTCAACTAGTCCACTGATTCGCTTGAATATTTTTTGAATCCATGATGGAAGTATGAGTTAGTCCCTACTTCCTAGTGAGGTACAAACTTTCGCGAGGAAAATGCAAGTATTGAAGCATGGCAATATTTTCTTTTTCTAACTTCGGATATTATTAGTGATCTCAAATAACAGATTGGAAAATTTAGTACTTGAGTAGTTGAAGTCAACTATGGAAAGGATTTTTTTAAAAAAAGCAAAGTTTAGTTAAGATTTAATCATCATCTACAACTTATTTCGGATGCCAACAAACGGGGCACTCGTCATCGCTCGTCTCTGCTATTTCCATAAAAAAATTAATTAATTGATGTCAATAAAAAATTTTAGACACTTTATTTTTATAGAGCAATTTTACATTTACGCTCAGTAGTCGATGCATAAAATTTGGGGCCAGGGTTAGCTTGGTTCAATAAACATCAGGCAGGTCTTATGTTGTCATCAATCTGATTTCACAAGAGTTCATGAAACACCATATTGGGAAAATAAATAACATAAGTAAAGCCCCGAAAATATTTAATTATATTTCTGAACTGCGGAGGTAAAGAGCTCTATTATATTATATATATTTTAATATTGATGGTAAACAAACACGATAAAAAAGAGTCGCACTTGGCATCTGAAATAAGATAAGGAATGTTCACATCAAAAGGGGCCATCCTGATCCAAGCAAGCCCATTAATCCAACTTCGCCACTTAATTGCCAACACTTGACCAGCCCATCATAAGGTGGCCCTGTAAATTTGTGGGGCCCCGCAGGATGGCCGATTTTGCGGCTAAACTGTCACCGTCCATCACAGTCATGTGGGACCAGCAGTTCATGTGACGACACACGGCTTGTCGGTCGAAATTGCTCTGTTGTCCCACAGTTGCCCTAGACATAGGGCGTCTGTAATTGATGATCAAAGCTAGGGAAATGAGCTTCCAGATTTTTGAGGGAATTGTGTGATCAACACAATTATACTACAATATTTGGGTGGAGCACCACATTGAAATGTGAATTGCCAGCTGCCTCCAAAGAAAAGGACATGTGTTGCTCCAGCGAGCTGACACAGTGGCCTGGCTTTTCAAAATAATATAAATTTTATGTATTGATCATTAAATGGGTAGGAACTCGATCGGCCAGATCGAAATAATTCCAGGCTACACAAATATACCACGTGTCAACTGGTGTGCACAATTAATTACAACCTCAGCGTCTTTGTGAAAGAGATCATCGCTTGTGCAAGGCCGGGGATCGGTCAAAACAATGGAGATAGTCATTATTTAGACTAGATGGCATTTATTAAGTAGAGCCGATATTGAAGTTCAAATTATCAGCTCTGTTTTATGATAAAATTAAACAATCCTGGATTTCAAATTTTCAATCTTATATATTACGAGTCATTAATCTTAATTAGTTAATCTCTAGATTAATTTTGTCTGCAAATATAATCATATATCTGACTTTTTTATTACGTTAATTAGAAAGTTAATTTTTTATCTGCCGTAACGTCGCTTTTTGTTTGTTGTGTTTTAACCTGATCTAAGACGTCGTAAATAATATACATAGGAGCATTTTGTATTAAGCGGGAATAATTGGCTATAAAAAAATTTCAAGTGATAAATTACAACATTCCATGCTGCCTTATTATAACTATATATATATAATAGTATCCCCGTATATGTACCGAAAGCTAGCACTTGAGTAATATTCACTACACAAAGTCTAGTTAATTACCTGGAAACAAGAGAAGTTTCTAATAAGGTACTGTTGTAGAGGAAAGTTGAATCAGAAACCAAATAAATTCCAGAATATCATGAGCTAGCATGGTTTTTCTTCCCCAACTTTTCAACTTGGAGACTAATTAGTGGATATAGCTAGCCGGCTGGATTCATGCTTCTGGAGGGGGTTTACTTAGTGTGGTTCCGTGGAGAACCATTCACGCAAGAAGACTCGAAGAATCGGCATTATTTTCTTCCATCTTTTTGCAATGGCAAGTCAGTTTGTTTGAATGATCATATGCCTTGATGCAAACGCAGCCATTACGTCATGAACAATTACAAGAGTATATCTATGACTATTAGATTGGCTTATTTTCTCATAACATGCATCTTCTAAAGAACCTGCAATAGATATTAATTTGTTTGTGCAATCTGCTTGAAGTCACAGTGGAGGGTTAACATATATGTAGAAAGGAATTCAAGCGTGAAATTCGGAGCCACCACTTTCAGATACATATGCATCGATCCATCGACGCCCCCCCAGTAGTGATAGCGAGGCGGCGCCTCTTCTGTTTTTTACTACTTTAATATTGGCCCTTTACTTCACACATGGTTTGTAAACTGATCTTGACTAAAATTTTGTCCTTGTTATCAGCTAGATGGGATAGCTTCATTGGATTAGTTTATTTTTTGAGTACTCATGACTTCAACGTTGACAATGAGAAGCTCCCAAATCTGCTTTCGCTGTCTCCCAACATCTTGATCATCCGCATGCATGACCCAAATGATGAGAAAACGTTCAATGGCAATCAATCTATATCTACTGCATTTGATTGACTTCTTTTGTTCACCATTCAACTCATGTGGGAGCTTCAATGTCTTGTAACTTTTCCTACTGATCAGTGATGATGAATGATAAATATAAATTATACATACACATTCATGCAGAAAATATATAGCAATTAAAAGGGCTTCATGCATGATCAGTTTGCATGATTGAAATTAAGGAAAGTAGAACTGTAGTTAGTTGTATATTACATAAATTAGTATATATTATAACAGTAACAACTAATCAAAAAACGAGCAATTTTACTTCTGTAGGTAAAATGTATACAGCATGCTAAAACAATATTCCTTCCGAGATTATATATCCATTTCCACGGTTGAAATATATAAAGTCTTTCCCTTGGACGGGGGATGTCATTCGTGATCGGTGATGAGATGGTCCTACAACCAACTTAGCTAATTTCCACTATAGTGGGAGATGACATCTAGCTTTCAGATACTGCTATATGGAATCTAGGATCAGAGTTCAAGCTATTTGATCTTATCCTATATATTTGGGTGACAATACCAGCTAATCTTTATTTTTAGATTTATCTTGAGAGAATAGCCCTATTTACAACATTATCACTGTCACGAATATGCATGTGGTTATAATATATATGGTTTTACTCAAATCAAAAGTCCGAAATCTTCTGAAATATATAAAGCCAATCATGTATTTAAAAATTCTGGCCCAAGGAATTGTCATGTACTTGAGCAAAGAAATCAACTAGTTATTGGATAGTTAAAGCTTGAGATAGAGGATGAATATAATTATCAGGAAGATCACTTACGACATGATGACCTAAAAGTGACTCAAGCATGCAAGTGGCGAGCTGCATGGAGGTCATGAAGATTAATTCAAGACAAATTGAGGTTATTGGTTACTTATCGATGGGATCAGATCAATTCGATGTAAATGGTGAGAATTAGAAAGGAGATTCCCGGAGAAATTGGAAGAGCCTAAAACGTCTCCGGCAGTTGAATCATATATTGAATGCAATGCAGGGACAAAGAATTTGAAACCTGGAAAATGCATGTCAACTGAAATTAAGAGAAACCTTGGCTACGATTTCTACTTGTCGACGTACATCATAATGAGATATAAAGAAAATTAATACATTATAAAGGGTAAACTTTGACTTAATTGGGGATCAATTTTATGTATAGAGTTCTGTCTGATTGATAGATTATATTTACATTTAATATTGATACTTTAATATATAAGTTAAAACGTCAAAATTGACAGGTTAAATTTTATGCCGAATGACGACCTTCCAGACAAGATAATTTCATGGCTCGATCACGCAGATGTTAAAAGGCAAAAATTAGTAAACGGTACCAAATGGTCAGCTGCATGCCATAGGTAATTAATTTATAACTAAGCTTAATTTAATGTTCTGACTTAAAGAGCCTTTTGAACCAGGCATGACATTATCAAGTAAAGTTGACTAACAAAGTTGGCCAACAAGTTTTTACCTCTACTTTTTTTCCTTGTTGGTTAAACAACTGCAAATTTCATGGCAATACATACACATAAAGCCAGCTGAATCACAAGAGAAATTAAACTAGAATAGTGTGATGCATGATCAATCAATAGTAACATATCTTATATGAGGCAATCTGGCATCAACAAACAAAGCTGGTGTTATAGTGGGATTTGGGGGCCACCAATCACCAAAAACATGCATCTGCAGCCTTATCACTTGGTGCACAGTGCACATATAAATCTACCATGCACCAAGTATGTAGAAAGATCACATCCAATATTTTGCGAGATGGCCTGATATGTTACGGCTTCTGATATGGCCATCGACCTTGCCTTTCAATCATAAAAATATAGGGATGGGACAAGTGCATGAATTGAGAAGATGAAGTGATGAACTTGGCATCTTCCTTTTGAGGGTGCATGGAAATATGTCACATTTACTTGTGCATGGAGCTAGCTTCATACATAAAGAGAAATTTTACCTTTCTGGACCATATGAAGAATTGACATAATCCACTATTGAGCACACTTGTGAAACTCTCACTTTGGCAAGCTCCTCTTTTGATTGATTACCTTATGCACACTGTCTATACTACATAAAGAAGTCTCAACTTAAAGTATATACTTTTGTAACCTGACTAATTAGTGTATTATGTTTTGAGAAAAATATCAAACTTAGCTAAGCTTCATTAAAATTCTGTAGGAAAGAAAAGCTGGGATCAAGTAATTAGGAGTGGAGGAGAATTGTAACTTGTTTGGAATCAAATTCATCATGAAAATTTGTTTTTAATTATTAATGAGATTAATTTGCAAAATCTGAGATTGTAATAATCTAAAATAAATGAGAAGCCAAGAAGATTTGCAAGTTGAATGGCTGCTCTGTTTTTAGTGGTTCTGGAGAACTTGTTAATAAATTCCGCCTACAATTCGTTGTCAAGATTCGCCAGTTCATGTCATAAGGCAATGTTGAATACAACCACCATATAAGAAGTAATAACATTTCATTTTCTTAAATGGCTTCAACTCCAAAAGGCGCAAGAAATTGAACTTGTAGAGCCATGTTGAAAGTCCAAAACACCTGTTTATATACCACTTGGCAAAGCATGCATATTTTGTGGTACTTTTCATTACGCTCCACTTTATTTCTTACAATAATAAGCGTATTGCAAATTATTCCAGAGTAAAATTTTTTTCCCCGGTCTACTTCAACCTAAAACCTTTTTTTTGTACTCCAATATGTAACTTGGAAAGTGTTTTTCTGAGTACCCTTTTACTTCTCATATAGCTGACATGGTGGCCGGTGCATGACCTATAAACTTTGTCTTGAAAAAGTCTGGGTATACCATGAATAATTTGACCATTGAAAAAACTCGGTTGAACTAATTAGTTTTCTTTCTATTCCTTGCCATATTTTAAAATCAAACGGTTGAGACACTGTCAAATTATGCTCTAAATAATATAGAAAAAAGTAGGAATTGTACATCTGGGTGCGTTGTTCCAAGTTATTTTAAGCTATGTTGAGCTGTTTTAATCCCTAATTATGAACTGCATGCCTAACCTCCTGCCCTCTCGCCCTCTTACAAATTTGAACAATTTACTATCATTATATCAAGATTTGGCCAACCTTATCCATTTTAAAATAGCGATCGAATAAGGAGGCATCCCAAACATAAGACTTAGATTTGCTTTAGGCTATTTTGGGTTGTGGTGAACTGTTTTAATCCTTCGGAGCTTCCACATACCAACTAATTGTGAAAAACTAGAAAAGAGTTTCTGCTCTAACCTCTGTTACAAGTATAAAAGAACGTCAGTAATCACTAGATAAAAGGTGAATCTAGAACAACTAATATATATGTCTTTTGTTTTTTGGTCAGGAGAGGATATAAATACACAAGACCGATCCACACCTTCCATCAATTCCCTCCTAGCATCCCTACCTCTTCTCACATTCACAGACCGATACCACTATTTTTCCCTTCTCTCTCTCTCACACTACATATGCCTATTTCTGTCCCTTGCAATTTCTGATATTAAAATTTAAAAAGTCCACCACCACCAAGCATTGGCTGCTACAAAAGGACACCGTTCCCAGCATTAATCCCTCTCTATAAGCAAACTCATTCTCTCCTTTCCTACCTGCCAACCTCCTAATTTCCCAAGCTTGCCATTACTCAAAGAAGAACATGATGTCAAGGCCTGTGGTTCTTACTCTTGTCCTTCTCTTCCTCTTATCTATGGCCTCGGCCCGCCCGACGCCTAGCTCTGCCGCCGACCCTACTGCTCAGAAGGCAACTGTGGTAGGCTTTTAAATCCTCAGAATAATATTTTGGCTTCTGTTTTGGCGATCATTTTTTCTTCTTGTTGGGTTTCATGTTTTCTGATCTGGGTTTTATTTGGTTTGTGTGTTTTGGTAGGAGGTTGATGTTGGGAGCGTCGGAGCTGAGGAAGAATGTAAAGGTATTACAGAGGAGGAGTGCCTGCAGAGAAGGACATTGCTGGCTCACACCGATTACATCTACACCAACAGAAATAACAAGCCTTGAGATGTTGTCTTTTCCCTTGCTAAATTGCCTGATGTTTCAAATCTGGATCCTTTTATGTGTGATATCAATCATATGTTCTTGATTATCAGGTCTCACAGATCATGATCTTATTTTAATATTGAACTAGGTAGTATTCATAGTATCATTGTTATTAAGATCATATATGCTTGGGACGATTTCTAATCTATATCTGTACTCATTAAATAAACCCGTTTTATGTATTTCTTATGATAATAAACGCTAGTTTTCGTATTTCTCTCCGGGCATGTACAGGCAAATTTTACGGTTTTGCCATGTGAATGAACATGCAGGTAAAGCATTTATTATCATATAAAGAAAGACGCTAAATATATATTTATTCGGTCGGGGCATTATATTTGTACGTCCAGCACAATTCGAACGTATGCCTTTGGCTCTAATATTATGAATTTAATTATGAACGTGGAGCTCATTATATATTAGACTTGGCAAATGAACAGTCTTAGCCACCCGAGAAGCAGCACACTGATGGCAATCTTCTTTAGAGAACAATATTTTTTTGCAAAAAGTCTCCAAAAACTGTATCAAAAAAACTTGGTAAGAACAAGTTAACATGATCTATAAATTTACCCACTCTCCCCTCATGGAAATTATCATCGAACGTCGCAATATATATATTAAGATGATTACTAAAACGTATAGTTAATTTATGAACTTATATGTTACTCTATAAGAAGACTCATGTAAAGGCCCTCCTGACAAGACAATACAACAGACTGTGAATCTGCAAGGTGGTAAGGCAACATCTCCACTCATTTGTTGTTGTTTTTTTGTCCCTGTACTTCTGTTCCTGCATGTGATCAAGGAGAATTAACAAGATCTAATTGGACAATATATAGACAGATGAACAATAAAAAGGCTAAAATATAAAATAAAATTACTGATAAATTCTTCTAGAACGTACGTGCATTATTCCTATCTTCCATTGGCCTTTATTGGTGCAGAAAGAAGGCATATATACATGCAATATGGTTGGAGGGCAACTCACCGAGCAGCTACTATGGCTCGGGACAAGAATTGAAGTCAGGATGGTGAAAGTCTTTGGACTTGTTATTATTACTTATTAATCCACATTTAGGGGTAAACAAGCTAAATTGGCTCGAAGTATTTTATGTCCGGCTTGATTCATCTTGAACTCGTACTTGTTAATTCTGTATTTGAAAAAATACTCGCCTAAAAATAGATAACCCGTTAAACAATGAATAGAGTTTGAACTAAGAAGTGTCTGACTCGGCTTGACTCAAAATTTGTACTCAATGTGTTCAAACTCTAAAAAATATTCAGTTTGATTCGCCCCGTTAATACTATTAAGGTCGCATTAAACTTATATAGTGTTGGAAAAAAATTTGAAGTAATATAAATCGTGCACAAGCCAAACACTAATGTTCATTGGGCTCGAAAATATAACGAACCAAACCCAAACACCATGAATTTTAGATGAGTTGCTCAACCCATAATAAATTAAAGGCTCATCGAACATTCAAATAAGCTTAAACATGCTTGCTAAAAATTATGTCGAATTCAAAAACATCCCTATTCAGCTCAACTAGGTTGACTCATTTACACCCCTAACCACATTGTGATATTATATTCATGGCTAATGATAATTCTTATGGTTGGTATTGATAAAACCTCTTAGAGAAGTAGTAATTTCCATAAAAAATAATAACATCATCTGTAGCATCTATAACAAGTTCTAAATCCATGGAAATTATCAAAAACCTCCCTAAAAATTGTCGTTGACCTTTATTTATTTATAGGGACCATTATTAATGATCTAACAGATCAAATTAAGTTTTAACCACTCTTTTTGAGGTATCTGCTTCGTGTGAAGTGACCATTCGTACTACCCTATACATATATACATATAATTAAGGCCCTGCAATCTCTTTAAAAGAAACAGAATTTAACGGGACCATACCACATATACAGGAGTCACAAATAGATTGATTCTTTTGAAGGATAATAATAGTTACAACTAAAATATAATTGAACAATAAACATAAATATCGTTGAAGATCATTATATGAACTGTAATAATCCTGTGGTATGAGAAAATCAAGTCGATCGATCTAGTTTAACTAGTAAAAACTCTTGTAAATTTGGATTCAAGTTCAACAAATGAAATTTCGCTCCAAGGGTTGTGGGGGTGATTTTTTTTTTAAACTCCCAAGTTGTGGTTGAGTGTGGCCGAGTCCAATGACTTTATGGAGTTGGAATGAAGTTTCGGATTATCGATGAATACATTTGCATTATCTCACAATGATCACATTAAACCAATATTTCTTGGCTTGGTCAGATCGTGTTTCAATTGATGGTCGGCGTTACATTAGTTGATTTTAGAATTTTCATATTCCTAATTAATCTAGCTAATTGGCTGAGAAATAAACTATTTCCGTTGACATTTCAATCAATCTTATGAAGTAGTGCGTGAGAACTACTTATAAAGAATACAACTCATTAAGAAAACTCGCAAATTACGAACGCAAGCGGTGTCTGGCCCAAAAAGTTAAGGGCCATTGAAGACTATTTTAGAAGGCTTAGTACTACATGCAAAGCCAGCAATTTTATGATACATAAGATCGTTGGCTAGCCAATCAATCTGATTACACGACATGCTTAAATTTCCCTATGACCTAAGAGAAGATTAAGGCTGGCTAATTTTTCCACATGTCAGTATTCTTTTACAATGCTTATACACATGTGGCTACATTAACATGGTCAAGGTTGTCCTCGCAAACTTGAGGCTTGGCCTCCGCACAAGAGCAATATTATTGTGCATGGCCCAGGTCTGGTTGGAGTTGCCCGCAATATCGCAGTCTTAATGTGCTTACTGGGTGCAAGGTGGCAGCTCCTTCAACCCATCTGTAGCCATCTGCAACACTGCCAATCTTCAGCTTCCAAACTGGACTAACTTAATTTTATGGGGATTAATGTTCCTCTACTACTCTTTGGAGTCTAGTAAGATCAATTAGCTTGAGTACATGGTGGGGAATAATCCACATAGCATCGTTAACAAATAATTTCCCACAAATTATTAAGAAGAAGTAACGTCAGCAAATTTGAGCTTCACGTCTTAGCTTCAACTCAAGGTGTGATCTTGTTAATGATTCAGCTGATCTTCGTTTATCCAAGTTACTCAGCTTGCTAGCATCATCGATGGGATCGAAGAATTGTTCAATCACAAATCAGCTAAGTTACGTAAAGGATAGTGATTTGATTGCCATAAAGAATATACAAAGTCAACGCTCGATTAGTCCATGCAAAAATGTCAGCCAATTAGTCTGACTTAAGAAAATCGAAATTCAATAATTTTTATTTCGGGAGAATCAATTTCATCTATTGCAGCATCAGGTTATGGAAGTTGACCATAATATAGGCCTCGGGCAAAATCCCAAGAAATTAAAGTAAGTTATAAGCGAATGAGCTTATTGAGCGTACTTGCGCGACCAAGATGTAGAAAGCTGACTTTCAAGGTAGGCGAGTTCATCGACTTCCATTTAAATTATAGGTGTTTTCCAACCATCAATAATAGGTTGTACTTTATAAAACTCCCAAAATTCTTTGGAAAGTCTCTCTCTCTCGCTCTCTCTAACACACTCTCTAACTGTCTGTCTCTCTCTCGCTCTCTTAGTAGAACTGTATACAGTTGGTATACATGTAAATGTAGTATTTCGCAATTTTTAAGGTTTGGTGCAGCGAGCATCCCCTCAATAATGCAGGTAATCATAATATGCAATCAACTTGCACTAACTATAAGAATTAAATTTGAAAGCAGGATTTAGCCTAAATCTTCAATTTTAGGTTCACATTTCAATGGATGAGCTGATATGAACCAAATGACTACTTTTTTCCTGGTTGGTACAAAATTTTAAACTTGCAGTAAGCTACAGTATCTACTTGACTCACGATTTATTTCTTATTTCTGCTCGTATGGAATCAAATCAAACACCAAACCTTTGGCTTCTGTTGGCTGTGCTTCATGTATTGCCCATTTCCATATTTATTTTTTCTTCTAATAAAAAAACAAACATACAAACAAAAAGTAGGGTTCATTCTTCAGTTCGCGCACATAGATATTGTCCATTTCCTCATTCACGGGGAAGCTTTTGATTTGTGGTAGTTCTTTACAACCATATGTCCATGGTGTTTCTTTTAAATAAACAAGATAACAAGTATGTTTACATGCTCAATCTTTAATCCGTATGCTAAATCAATGTTTGCAATGCAGAATAAACGACGTCATATGCCTAGAAAGTTAAGATTTCTGGAACTTTTATCAACTAAAAAACATAGCTAATGGACTGGTTTTAAAACTCATTTTCAACTTCAAAAACTCGTCAAGCCAATTTGATTCTTTTTAACTTTCGAAGTGAAAGTCTATGAATGATTCCTCAATGACAAATTTTGTGATTGAATCCGTGAATCAAGTAAAAATATCATTATATATATATATATATATATATATATATAATAGTTGAATCAATACTTTAAAGTAATGAAAATTATATATTTATTAATTTTAAGTGTTAAAAGAGAGCAATATATGCGAATTCCATAAAATCTATTTCATGTGGATTGAACAAATATTATAATTGACTCTATATCGGCTTAAAGCCACTCCAAGTTGACTCCACTCTATAGCTTGAGTGCGAGTCTTAAATTTTTAAATTACGGTGATCAGTGCTACAAGTTATTGTAATAACCATGACAATTAAACATTTCTCAAGGACATTATTAATGTGCCATCAATTAATCAAATAACATAAATGAATAATATCGATTGCTGAAATTAAGATGGACCCAACTTTAAGAATAATAAAAATTCTAATAATTAATGTTAATCTTAAATAGGTAAAATCTGTCAAAATAATAATTTGACCAAAGTACAATATAATAAACCTTAATCATTTAATAAGCATAACTTCGAAAATATACGGGATTTATCCCAAGAGAGATGACATGACCTATGATAAGTTTCTATCATTTGACGCACCATGGGGATTAGGGAGGGACATATACCGGAACATTCCACCAATTTTGTCCACTAGCAGGTATTTAATAAAGAGAAATCCTCCGTTGGTTAAAGGATCAAATCTCTCCAAGCTTATGTGGACGACGAGCTCAACGGGCCCATTGGACGCAACATTTTGATTAATATTTCATCGTATATCACCCCAAACAAATCTAGATTTTTTATTTTTCATTGTGAACTTAGCAATCTTGATTTCGGTTTCTAGTAGTATATATATCTCCCCTTCCTTAGTTGGATAAAGAGACCAATTATTTAAATACAAACTGATCGGCCTAGATCTAGCTAACTTAATGGCCCTTTCATGTCCAGGGAAATCCTGAATTTAATTATTGATTTTTCGTTGAGAACTTAGTGGAGGCCAATCCTTATTTTTTATTATAGTAGTAACCGACCCTCTTTCTTAGTTAAGATAAGTAGCCCAATTAATTTTATGAACTAGATCCATAGTAGGCCCATAGTTTCCCCAGCCCCATCGGCCCATAATTGATCCAATATTGTACAAAGTTTGTTCTGAAAGTATTCATCATACATTCCGCTATCAGATCTACCAGGTAGGTTCTAATTGTGGACTACCCAATCAGGTCAGCTATACCGTTTAGGAATTCCTTTAGCATCTTAAACACTACCTAATCCCGGCAGAAAACGAATTTTCTGAACAAAGAATCTAATCAAAATCAATAAATCGTCATGCGATGTTTAAACGGTCCATTACCTGAATTTGTGCAAACACCAGCGCATGAGTGTTAGAGATGAATCCGGATGCATCAGAAGATAGCGAGCCTTTACTTCAGAAAAATTAACAGAAGTTGTTTAAGCAACTCTCTGAGAATCAACACTCAAAAATGCAATTTAGTTTGCCAAATGCTCAGACAATGTATACTGTTATAAAAAAAATTAAAAGAGGGGCAGAATCTGAACAGCCACAAAACAAAATAATTAGAAAACGTTCAATCCAAGTCACAAGCAAAATGAAGCAAATGATCATGCAAGTTACAGAACAACCAGGCTCCTAGAAATTGATGTCATGGACGACGAACGACTATCTGGATCCAAATGTTTGCTACGACCGATGTTTATTGATGATGCTGGCTTTGCATGGAAAAATCAAGAATACTGCAAATATGCTAAGCTGAAATAATGATGTTTGCAGGAATTCAGGATGAGATCATTCGTAAATTGTAACCTAGAGCAATTATTGAGTATCCATAAAATAAAATCCTAAATACGGAGAAAAAGACTATTTCTATTCATGATATTACGCAAACATTATTTTATGTAGGCCTTCTCAAGTGCTGCCTAAGAAACAAACGAATCAAAGGTTACTGTCAATCAACATTGAACATTCTGTCATCATAAGACTATAATTTTATAAGTGTAATATTTGATATATCATAATTTGTTCTCTCAAATCATAATGATAAGTTATTAATATCAAGAATTCACCAAATCCTACTGATCCCACTGTCATCGGCCAATTCCTAAGGAAGATGTTAGGCCAATCTAGTTCAGCATAGTGTGTAGAGAATAGTTTCGTACGCTTGCTTTAGATTGTTGGTAATGCCTCCTTCTGACCGAAAAAGAATATCTGATAATCTGTTCGCAGTAACCAGGAGTAGCTTTAAGCAAATTCAAAACTCTTGGAAACTAAAACTTTTAGGATCAAGTCTACCTTGATTCTTGTTTAGCAGAAATATCACTTGACAACAAATTATTTAGCCATGAAGACAAGTCTAAATGGAAAGTGAATTTCTTGCTTTAAAGGAAGAGACAGGTACTGGCTACAATACCTAAGAGCTTTGGCTAGATATGTTCACAACCTTCTGATCATAAGAGAGCAAGACTTCTTAATGAATTATTATTATTCAGCCCATTTATTTTTCTAACTAATCAAGTAAAAATGCTACACATTAAGTCAATTGCTCTTTAATCTATTCCCTTACCTCTGTGATTGACAACTTTCAAAGGTAAGGACAAGAACATCAACAATCTTACTTGTGAAATACTGAAAGTTGATGCTTAAGAATTTAATTACTTGATAACAACAACAACAACTGATTTTATCTTATGAAATCAAAATTAATTCCTAAAATCTGAACACCAAATGCTCATGCATATTTCAAAACAACATGAAAATTTCAGTAACAGAAAAGGCAATCATGACTTTTTTTTAAAAATGTTCACAGGGGGAGGCAGAGGGAGGGGCTCACACAGGGTAGGAGGAGGGAGGGGCTCACACAGGGGCGGTGGAGGGACGCTGTGGCACACGGGTGAGGCCGGAAGCAAAGGTGTCAGCGGCGGAGGGAGGGACGAGCGGAAGGAGGCCGAGGCACACAGGGATGGTGGCGAAGGGAGGGCAGAGGCAAAATGGGGAGGCAGCAAACAGGTGGAGGCAGAAGGGGTAGCGGCGGACGGGCGGAGGGAGGGGGAGGTAGGGATTTTAGGTTTAAAATTTTTAATTCCATTTTTGCCCATGCGTACATAATTTATTCATTAAAAATACCTAGGTTATTTTTGTCATTTACCCACAAAAACCAATTCTCCCCAATTTACGCCAATTTGAAATTGGTCGTGAATGGGTCCAAATCGCCCACTTCAACGACCGATTTTTAACTAATTGATTCATCAGTTTTTTCGATCGGATGCGTTTCGATTTGATTTAAATCGGCCGATTCCAAGTGGAATTGGCCAATTTTTGTAACCTAGGACTAAACTCAAGAAATTTATATGTGATATACAAGACATCATTTAATTACAAAGAAAAACAAATCAAAATAAGAAAAATTCTTTTGGGAGAATGTCTTCTTCTTTCGATTCAACTTTTTATCGTTCTTTCTCAACTTTCGTGTCATCACTCAATTGTTTAGATTTTTTCCCAAAGTCTCTTTAACACCTTTATCAAGTTTATAAATGATCTACCCAATATTATAAGTAGGCCCACCATAATTTCCATATCAAAAAATTATTTTCTTGCCGTCAACGCTCAAGCGCTTGGGTTTCAACCAAAAATTTTTTCAACCATAGGGCCAACACTCGAGCACTTTGCATCCCATCACTCAAATGTTGGGCACCAAATTGTGCTATCTCAGTTCGAATTTATTTTGGATTATCTTTTAACTCTTATACCCTATTAGAATAATATTGATTAGCACTTTTAACACTAAAATTGCAATGATTTCTCGTTTTATTAATAATAACTACTAAATTCCTAAACTAATAAAACTGGAGTAAAAATGACTTGAAACATGATAAAAACTCAATATAAAATGTAAAGAATAATAATTCTTTTATAGAGCTATCACACCCCTAAACTTGAATATTTGCTAGTCCCAAACAAAACTTAAACTAAACTCGATTCACTTCTCTAACCCACCCAACCCATCCAACAAATTAATTTATAGCCTTTCATTAGTGCATAAATATTATTCCTTAAAAGCAAATAATAACATTCCAAAGTTCACAAGATATCCAATTGCAAAATGAAGGTGCAAACATATTTCTCAATAAGAAAAGAAATAAAACTCTTAAAACTTATCTCTCAAATCAGTTTAGAATCAACTTATACTATCATCTAATATAATTAAATTAAACTCTCCATAAGTTTAAGTATCAATTTCCTCTCCACTAATATATGTACAATGTCAATCATGATCAATAAGACTTTATAAGTTGTAATGAGGCTAGATTGAAGGCTAAAATTTATATCAAGATTGAAAACAATAAACCTAGCTCAAGACTCTTTCCAAGCTTGAAACATATTAATTCAAATCTTTGTCACCAATAATTTTATCTAATCAATCACATTCTGCTTCAGAAAACACACATAATTGAAAGAATAACCACGAAACATCATTTTTATTTTTATTTTTCTTTCTACAACTCTCTTTCATATTCTTTTCACTGAGTTATCACAATATTAGTGCTTCAAAAAAATTTTCATTTTTTTTTCATTTGTCCTTTTTTTTATCCAAATAAATTTCATACCCAAAGATATAACTCACAATTAGTAATCAATTCATTCCAACCTTGAAAAAATCAATCACTAAAGTTTTAGGTTAGGACAATTAACAAATAAGGAAAAATAAAATGAAATGCTAAGTTTGTTAATATCATTAAAAAAACAAGTAGGACAGGTTAACTTGAGGGCTCAAAATTAACTTAAACAAGGATAAATAAAGGGTAGCCTAAAAGGACTTGGTTAACAAACCATCTCCATCACTTCTATCATGACACGTCATCAATGATTTTGCCTCAAAAAAATTATTTACTAAAATTCTATCTTTTCTTCAATTGTATTAATAATAGCATATATTAGTTTCTAGGCATCATCAAAATTAAAGTCAGAAGTTATATAAAAATTATACAGGGAAAAACATTCACAACTCAACTCATAATATAAACACTTGTAGAATCTCTTTATATTATACCATCAAACAAAGAAGCATAATGAGCACTTCTATCATCGAACAAATTAATAAGTTGGATGATTTATGTAAAGAACAACACTTTTGAAACAAACCTACGAAAACAACTTCTAACAAGGTAGATAAAACAACTCCTACTTGACTCTAACATAAAGTAAAACCCCCAAACTTAAACAATGAATTGTTCCGATGCTTAAAAAAATAGACTCAAAATAACGAAGCAAAGGGACTTCCTTGTTAAAACAAAATAATTGGAAGGGATAAAACACAAACCAAAATAAAACTATAAACTCCCGAATTAAAAACTAAATAACCTATCTTACAACAAATAAATAGAAAGCATGGGTTGCCTCCCATGAAGCATTGATTTTTTATAGTCATTAGCCCAACTATTCCAACGTACCTATCGTGGGGAGAAAGTGATGAAGTGCTTCAAAGGCTCCTAAACACTCAGCATCAATATTAAAAATAACATCTTTTTCTAATAAATTACAGAGTGGTTTAGTAATCTTAGAAAAATCCTTAATAAAACGTCGATAAAAACTTGCATGCCCGAGAAAACTTCTTACTCCTTTAATTGATATTAGGGTGGCCAATTTTTTTATTATTTTAATCTTTGCTCTGTCCACTTCTAAGCCTTTATTGGATACTCTGTGACCTAAAATAATTCCCTTTTGTACAATAAATGACACTTCTACCAATTGAGAACCAAGTTAGTGTCTTCACATCGGTAGAGAGCTCGATCAAGAACCTGCAAACAACTATTATAAGTTTCACCAAAAATAGAGATACCATTTATAAATACCTCCATTTCATGTTCCACCATATCTAAAAAAATGACCATCATGCATTGTTGAAAAGTAGTTGGAGTATTACAAAGGCCAAATGGCATCCTACCAAATGCAAATGTACTGTACAGGCAAGTGAAGGTTGTTTTCTCTAGGTCATCTGGGAGGATCACAATTTGATTGTACCTTGATTATTCATCAAGTAAACAGTAAAACTATTTACATGGTGGCCTATCCAGCATTTGGTCAATGAATGGTAGTGAAAAGTATTCTTTTTATGTAGTTTTATTGAGTTCCAATAATCCATGCATACTCTCCATCCCGTCACTGTTCTTGTTAGAATTAATTCATTTTTCTTATGGGCTACCCCCATCATACCGCCCATCTTAAGTACACACTGCACAAAACTCACCCAAGAACTGTCAAAAATAGGAAAAATTATACCTACATTAAGCCACTTGATAATTTATTTCTTGACAACATCCTTCATGATTAGAATCAACCGCCACTGATGTTCCAAGGAGGGTTTATATCCATCTTCAAGAATGATTTTATGCATGCAAAAGGAGGGACTAATACCATGAATGTCAGCAATAGTCCATCTTATAGCCAGTTTGTGCTCTCACAATATTCTCAACAACTTGTCTTCTTGCATGCTAGTTACAGCATGCCGAAATAATAACCAATAGAGTGTTAAAAGGCCCTAAAAATGCATATTTCAAATGGGATGGAAGTATTTCAACTCCAAGGTCGGTGAGACTTCAATGAAAAGTTTGATCATCGTTTATGTTGAAGGTTGCCACTCCAAAGGCTCAAATCTATATTGACCTCGATTGAATGTTGGCGTAGAATTTGGCAAGTGCAAATACTTCACTTTCTCCTCATCACCAAAATTGTCAACATTAGAAACTAATTTGGTTGCTACAACGTCAAAGGGATACCTTTCCTCAAACATGGCTGATGAATGAGAATGGATTGCATTAACACAAAAACAATCGTCTGCTAATTCTGAATATTGCATAGCATTAAAAACTTTAAAGACCACTTCCTCATTATCCACTCTCAATATCAATTTATCAGTAGCTCATCAATCAATGTCCTCCTAATGTCAATAAAAAACATGCCAACTATAATGGGTATATTTGACTCTTCCTCCAAATCCACAATCACAAAATCAGCTGGGAAGATAAATTTATTCACCTTCACAAGTACATTCTCAACCTCCTCTTTGGAAAAATGTAAGAGTGGTCAGCCAATTACAAATTAATTGTGCTACGTTTTAATTCCCCCTAACCTAACTTTTTATGTATAGAAAGAGACATTAAATTAATATTTGCACCTAAGTCACATAATGTTTGGCAATAAAAATTTGGGCCTCTAGCACAAGAAATAATAAATCGCTCTGGGTCTTTAAGCTTTGATGGAAGCTTCCTTTGTAGTATGACACTACATTCTTTATTAAGGGAAATTATTTCAAAATCCTCTAGTTTTTTCTTCTTAAATAATATTTGCTTCATGAATTTAGCATAATTTAGCATCTTCCTTGAGCTTCAACAAATGAGATATTTATATAAAGTTTTTAAACACCTCTAAAAATTGCTGAAATTTGTTCTTTTATTTACTTTTATGTAGTCTCTGAGGATAGGAAATTCTTAAAGATAGGTTATGTTGATCAAATAAACCCTTAGGTGGTAGGAGTTCTACCCATCCATCTTTGTTTTCTTTATTTCGTTCAACCTCCTCTTGATTAGCCATGGAAATTGGTGTTCTTTAATTGTGAGGATTGTCTTATTTCTTATTGTTTTTCAATGTAATGATTATATACTCTTTACCATCTCCCCCAGGATTTTGAGTGTCACTAAGGAGTCCACCTTGTGGTTTACTACTCAATGTATTAGCAATCTAACCCATTTAAGTCTCCAAATTCCTCATGGATGCCAGCTGACTTTGTATAAATTGTATAAGTATTTTCTCCAAAGTTGGTTTCTTTTCATGAGATTGTGCTCTATTCTGTTGAAAACCTGGAGGAGCTTGTGTTGTGGACCTAACATTGAGGCTTGGTTGCCTGCCCATGTAAAATTCGAATGATTCTTCCATCCTGGATTGTAAGTATTGGAATACGGATTGACTTGCTGCCTGGTATAACTTCCAACAAAGTTTACTAATTCAAGATTATTGACACAATGCTCAATAGGATGTCTTTCTCCAAACCACTCACACCTAATTGCCATCATGTTCACCAAATTCACATGAAAATTCATCTCCAAAGCTTGCACTTATTTTGACAGAGCAGCCACTTGTGCAGACAAAGCGGTCAGTGTGTCCAATTTGAGAATACATCCACTCTTCTTCTGTATTGCTTTGTCCAGCCCCATTTGATAAGGGTTAGATGCCAGTTTTTTCAATAACTCATTAGCTTCTCTATATGATTTAGTCATGAGGGATCCAGTAGCAGGAACATCTATAATGGATTTAGTTTGGTCATGGAGTCCATTGTAAAATGTTTGAATTTGAGCCCATAAGAGAATTTCATGGTATGGACACTTCCTTAGTAAATCCTTAAACCTCTCTCATGCATCATAAAATGATTCATTGTCAAACTGCACAAAAAAAGTAATATTATTACGAAAATTAACAATCTTAGACAATATAAAGTATTTAAGCAAAAACATTCTCTCTCATTCATCCTAAGTAGTGATTGAATTAGGCGCTTGTGAATTCAACCATATTCTCGCATTTCAGGCTAAAGAATATAGAAGTAATTAAAACTAGATAGCTTTTTCAGACACTTAGATTCATTTTAAATGAATTACAAATAGCAATAAAACCGAGCAAGTGAGTATGAGGATCTTCATGTGCCAGTCTTGTGAATTGTCCCATAGTTTGTGGCATTTAGAACATCACCGGTTTCAAGTCAAAGTTATTGGCTTCAATCGGTAGCCACATAATGCTTGAATATAATTTGTCCATAATAGGAAGAGCAAACTCTTCCATAGCTTTTGCATCATCATCACTAGCTACCGGTGGAGGATTATTATTCCACTGCCCTGCCTCCATTGTTCTTCAAACTCTAGCTTCTTGGTATAGTCACTGACAAATTTTCTCTATCTTTAGATTATATGGCTCTAGATCCTGAGTACGTTCTCCTTGCATGTACTAAGCGGTACTTGATTAATTAGTAAAGATACAAAAATTAAAACTTAGAAAGAGATGAGGACAATTTAAGCAACCAATCAAACTAATTTCGATAAAATCAAATTCTAGGTTAATTCCTCGTAAATGATGCCAAAAAGTTTTACGTGAAAATTATAACACAAGTGTACGTGCCAAATCAAATAATAAAAGGGATAAGAAAGTATCGTCCCATAATGAATTAGTACTAGAAGTTCTCGATTACCGAAACTAATTATTAATTATACTTAAATGAAAATAAATTCAAAGAGTGATTAAATTATGGATTAAGATTAAACTAATCTAATATGCAATATGTAAATCAAATATTAACTTCAAGATGATGAACCTAGGATTTTCAATTTCACCTAGTACTTTATATGATTAAAGTTACAACTTTTACCAATGAATTACACATTTGGATCATTAACCACAAAAATTAATTATTCATGACAATTTCTTGATTAACTATAAATTTATTACTTGCACTTAACTTTTATATTTCTATAATTGTGTTTGTAAAATGATACTTTAATTTCCGCCATTAATAGTTACCCAAAGCATATGACTATATCTTTATCTCACATATAAATAACCCCAAATAGACAAATAAAAAATATTCTATTTAATGACAAATTTAATGTTTCTATCTCTAAACAATATCAAATCTCTAGATCTAATAGTAAATAATCAGTCCAATGATAACATTAAGAACTAAATAAAATAGATGATCCAATAAATGCATCGCATATATAAAAATTAATAACATTTATTAATCCATGTACTAGGTGTCATTGAAAATCCTAGAAAGAATTTACTCCATAAAATATTTGACTAAACTCAAGAAATTTATATGTGATATAAAAGATATTATGTAATTACAAAGAAAAATGAATCAAAATAAAAAAACTCTTTTGGGAAAGTGCCTTCTTCTTTCGATCCAAGTTCTTTATTGTTCTTTCTTGTCCGGTGTATCATCACCCAACCATCCAGAGTTTTTCCCAAAATCTCTTTAAAGCCTTAATCTAGTTTATAAATGATCTACCCAATATTACAAGAGAGGCTCACCATAATTTTCAAAAATATCAAAAAGTTGTTTTCCTATCGAAAGCCCTCGAACGCTCTGAATCTCAACGCTCGAGCATTTGGGTTTCAGCCAGAAATTTTCTTAAGTGCAGAGCTAGTACTTGTAAGCTCTGCATCCCAGCACTCGAGGGCTAGGGTTTTGGCCAAAACACTAAATTGTATTATTTCGGCCCAAGTTCTTCTAGAATTCATTCTGGATCATCCTCTTAACTCTTATACCCTCCTAAAACAATATTAATTAGCATTTTTTATACCAAAATCAGAATAATTTCTCACTTGATTAATAATAACTAATAAATTCATAAACTAATAAAACTTAAGTAAAAATGACTCGAGCTATGAAAAAAACTCAATATAAAATATAAAAACTAATCACTCATTTACAGAGTTATAAACTTCATAAACAAATATGGTATCAATTATATCTTGGAAATGACCCATAATTTGCACACAACAAATTTCCGTAATTGGCTCTGTCCAGCACCTCTTTTTCTGAATATCTTTCGTCATTCAAATTGTATAGTTACAACGTCAAAGCGGGCACTTTGTCTTCATCTTATCAGCCAGTAACAAAAGACAGCTCACGTCTCCCTTCAACACAATTTTTTATCAATTTACTCCATGACTGAAACCTACTACAGCAATTTATCACTTAACCTCCGAGCAGTAATTATTATGTAGATGCCAAAATCACGCCACATTTCGTATAAAAGAGACGAAGGAAGTGCACGTCGCAATACAAAGAAAATTTCATTCATTGCCAATGTCAAATTGCATTGAAACATCCAACAGAAGCATGCTATTGTTACATTCGTTATTGATTTTCCCATAGAAAAGCTATATTAATCCCATTCAAATTTGTACGGACATACATGAAGAATCTAGTTTACATTAACACCATAACATATATATGTGCCTGCAACTGTATATGATTCGTGTAAACAGTTGCATTGAATTTGTTATAGCAGCCAGACAGGCCAAATTTGAAGATAAAAATTTACACACAAACAGTAGCTCTTTCGTAATATAAAGGTTCCTAACAAGTAGTATACACTTTACTTCTATGCACCCGCACTGCTCAACCCGGCGTCGAAGTTTGCGTTAACTGTCAACAAACGCAAGCACAATGCAAGGCAAACTGTAAAAATTAGAACAGATTTAGCACTTGCATACCTCAGTACTTCCATTCCCTTCTCAAGTGATTCTCGCTGTACAACACTCAAACCACTTCTTACACCATGGGAGACTCTCCACACTGTAAAATCAAGAAATGATCGAACAGACTCAAAAGCCACCCTCCCAGTGACGTCTAGGACAAACCTCCGATTACTTGGAACCGACAACGTCGAAGAAACCGTCTCAATCCAACGACCACTATCTTGAATTTCATCAAAAGATCTGCCCTTTCCCTTCGTCAGACCCTTATATTGAGCTCCAGCATTCAAACCTTCTCCATCCCCTAACAAACCATTGGCATTTGACTCGGCCAACCCCTTTGAAGTCGAACCGCTGGGCCTGCTGTCACTAGAAGCAAGAACCTGGTGGGAGGTCCGCACCAGAGTTTCCACGGCACCATTAAAAACCGAGACCAACAAATCCTTAACCCTAGTTTCATGCCTCTGATTCGTCATTCCCGAGAACAGTTCATCATAGGCATTGATTTGCATCGTCTTTTCGAGGTAAACGGCGACAGCGGTGCCAACAAATTGTTGGATACAATCAGCAATCAAGCGTCGGCACTTGCCCCCACAGATTGTGTCGACCCACCCATGCGCTCCGTCCCAAGACAAAGACGAAGCATCGCGCGAGTAATAGGCGAGGACCATATTCCTAGCAAAGCTACCGACCACCACGGAGGCGAAACCAGAGCCCGCCGGAGAAAACACCCTATCCAGCACGCGGTCCGCCATGTTTCTCGACCCAACCTCGACGTCAACGCCGACGCCGCCGGATGAGTTCCGGTTGTACCCACGGAGAACCCCGACGGTGACAGCCTCCGAAATCCGGGCGACGGCGGAGGAGAACTCGTCGGAGCGGGCGAGCTTGGAGATCTGGCGGACGCTGGCGGGGACGTAGTCGGAATCGGACGCAAGAAAGCGGCGGAGGTCGGAGGAGACGAGGGAGAGGGTTTCGGCGGAGTCGGAGGCGAAGTCAGCGGCTGAGAGGAGGGAGCGGGAGAGGCGGAGGAGGCGGCGGACGGCGGAGGAGCGGTAGAGGAGGTAGGCTGCGTAGCCGGAGGCGCCGATGGAGGCGAGGAGGAGGACGTAGCGGCGTGGGGAGAGGGAGATGAGGGTGCCGGCGGCCGGGGGAGGGGCCATCGGCTGAGGACGGCGGAGCTAGGGGCGGCGGTGAGGATGGTGGCGGGAATAGGCGAAGACCGGGAAAGTCGGAGGGACGTTTTTTTCGTGGCCTTCTTGATAATGATGATTATTAAATTAAATGAAATGAATTCCAGTCTGGATGAGGGCATTTCGGTCATTAAATCCATTTGAGTTTGCCTGGGACGCCGCCTACAGTCGTCACGTGTATTTGCAACGTCGTCAACCCCCTCAAAATGGAGTTTTTTTCTTCTAATACTGTTTCACATCTTTTTTGTATATATTATTATTATAATCGATCTTACCGGCACAATAATTTTATGAGTTTACTAATATTAATTTAATTTAAAATTTATGTCATTAATTATTAAAAAATTAGAGATAATTCTACCCGAAATAAAAAATAGTAGAAAATTAACTAATTTTACTTTTGTGTTTATAATCATTATTAATCGAATTAAAGTTTGATACGTATAATATATATCATTTAATATTTTACATATTTTTAATTTATTATTTTTATATAATTTATTACTTCTATTTATTTTTTATTTATTATGAGAAAAAAACTTGAGTATAATTCTATTCAAATAAAAAATTCTTAGAAATAATAAATTCAGTTTAAATATCAAAATTTCACTCAAATTAAAATCTTTTACTTATTAATACCTACTTAATTAAGAGACCTTTTTAAACATAAAATTTAAATTATTTTAAATATTATATAGAGTGTAAATAAAATTTTAAATTATTTTAATTTTCCTGCCCATTGCTGAGGAAAACTTTTATATATATATATATATATATATATATATATGAATGGAAAAAGGGAGGTTGTAATGGAGCACAACCATCTTGGTTGTGCTCCATTTTATTTACAGTCCTCCCCCCTTTCTCCTCGCCAGCCATCTTCTAGCACACACACCCCCCCCCCGGCATCCCCGTCGTGCATCACTTCCCCCCACCACACCCCGCTTCCCCCCCCTACCCCATCGCTCCTGCCCGCGAGCCGTGCCTGCTCGTTGCACCAATTGCTGCACCCACCTCGTTGCACCTCAATTTGGATAGAAGGTTGACGACGACAAAGGATGGTTGATGAGAAGATTACGGCATTGAGGTAACTGGCTGTGCCGAGGCCAGCAGCGCTCCACGAAATAGAGCAGGGGCGGCGAACAGGGTAAGGGGAAGAGAAAGAATGGAAAGGAATGGAAAGAGGGGCGGCAGTGGCGGCGATGCCAACGCTGGCCGGCGGTGGTGTAGGTGACGGCAGGTAGAGGTCGCCGGCTGTCAGGGGTGGAACAACAAAAATAGAGGAGGGGACCATTGTCGGGGGGAAAATGAGTCGATGGTAATTTCATAATAAAAACTTGACTTGGTCCCGACTCGTGTCAATATTACAAAATAAATTCCAAAAAATATAAAAAATACAATAAACTAACATAACATAAAATAATCTAGTTCTAATAGATTATTTTATTTTATGGTTTTTTACTCTATTTTTTCATATTTTTTGAATTTTATTTCGTAATATTGACATAAGTCGGGACCAAGTCAAGTTTTTACTTTAAAACTACCACTCTCAAAAAATATGAAAAAAATAGGGTAAAATACCATAAAATAAAATAATCCATTAGAATTCCATTATTTTATTTTCTGGAATTTTCCTAAATTTTTTAATATTTTTCTAGATTTATTTTATAATGTTGATTCGAGTCAGGACCGAGTCAAGTTTTTATTACAAAACTACCCCTACCTATTTCCTTCCCAACTCATGTCAATATTACGAAGTAAATCTCAAAAAATATGAAAAAATAGATTAAAATACCATAAGTCAAAATAATCAATTAGAACTCGATTATTTATTTTATGGTATTTTATTATATTTTTATATTTTTTAAGATATATTTCATAATGTTGACTCGAGTCGGGAGTGAGTCAACTTTTTATTATAAAACTAACCCTACCCATTTCCTCCTCCATCCCTGTTTTGCCGGTGACTCTATTTTTCCATCCTTGTTTTCCCGCACCACCCGACTGCCAGCCGGGCCTGCCGTGACAACATGACAATGTCGTAGCTCCCCACTGCTACCGCCAATGTGGCCCTACCTGCCATCTCTCGCCGCAGCTCCACACTGGGACAGTGCACCTCCGTCGTGGCAGTTCCATCCGTCACTGTGGCCCCGCCTGCTGTTGTTGGGAAAAATAAACATAGGGGGAGGGAGATTGTAGACGGCAAAACAGGGGAGGGTGGGGCGGCAAATCGGCAAGGGGGGAGGAGGAGAGGGCAAATAAGAGTACGTAGGGGGGCGAGATGGATGCAATGAAAACTTAAATTAATTCTATTTGTATTATTTTTCATTTTTCTTATTTTTAAGAAAGGCCTTGTATTAAATGTGTTAGGTTGCATCATTTGATATGGAAACTGGAAAGTTAAAATGGATGGACACTTAGGCTAATTAACTACATATTCTTAGTGATTGCTTGGTTCAGAAAATGGACTGACATAAAAAAAATTTAAAATGAAAATGAGTGGTCTAATTATAATTAAATTAATTTGTAATAAAATTTAATAGTTAAGATCTGAACTATAAAAAACTTCAGAACTTCAGTCCCAAACCGTAAGATTTATGTTATATAATAAAGACCCAAATTTCATAGAACAAATTATATGCAACACTAACCTGTTGTAATTGAGAAGAGAGCCAGCCAAAAAGAGTAAAAAAACACGCCGGGACTATGCAGATCAGTTTAACGTCTGTTGTAATTGAGAAGAGTGCCTGCCAAAAAAGTAAAAAAACACGCCTGGTGAGTTTTAATTAATTAATCTGAATCAGGGCCTTCTAATAAAAATTATCAAACATGAAATGCAAGGGTTTTTTTTACAAGCAACATGAAATGCAAGGTTGTCTTCAAAAAAGTTAGCCGCTCCCCTCCACGAACACAGCATGTTGATTAATGCGTATTCAAATCATTTGTTAACATTCAAAACTTCCATTCAAGCCACGCCAAACGTTCCCAATGGTAACATTCAAAAGTGCTCTCATAACTAGATCAAGACCAATGTAATGCAGATCAGCTTCAGCAAGTAAATGAAAGATTTCCGGGTCAGTGAAATTGTGAATTTAATTTACATCGTTAAAGCAGATTGATAATATAAATAATATTTCACTGTGAATGAGATTACATTTGTTAGTAAGTTTAATTTATAAATCTAATATGAACCTCTTCCGTCCTTTATATTTTAGGCTCATGAGTCTCTAAATCAGATTTATTTGAGTTGGAGGTGCGCAGTCTGACTAGTATTGGTTTTAGGGTTGGACTATAAATCATATAAAAATTTGTAAATATAATTCACACTTAAAAAACTAATCTTACTAACACGTTATTAAAAACTAATCTCACTAACACGTTAATGTGGATTCACGGTCTAAATTTACAGGTATAATTGATATTGTGAGTTTTACTAACCTCCCCTACATCTTCTATAAATGAAAATGTTTGGACTTTATATTTATTAGATGCCTAATATTTGGGGAGAATTCTAAATTAAATTAGTTTTCTATTATTAATAACAATACTTATATAACCCTTATTAAAATTGTGTCTTTTAGGAAAGATGTATTCTAATAGGAATCTTATTAAGTTGTTTTTTTATAAATAACACTCTCACGAGTAGAAAATCGCCCACAAGTGGCTAGAGATTTACAACCGCAAAATCGAGTCGCTTAACATCGAACTGCATTGAAACAGACAACGTTTGCGATCACATTGAAAGTTGGGGAGAGTATAACTATGGTTTAGTAACCAATTAGCGCCTACTTTAGCGATTGAAAACATTGTAACTGTGCTTTGCTATCGTTCATCCTAATTGGCAAAACAATCAACACTTTGCGACTAGCCATTTCAGTCACATAACGATCACTCAGCTTCATTGTGAAACTTAATAATTTGAAAATGAATTTGTGACTGTATATGCAGTCGCAAGTTGGTTGAAAATTTATAACTTAAATTGCGACCGGAATAACGGTCACATCATCAAATACAGTAAAAA
>JAURVB010009757.1:0-21065 GCA_033002965.1 Piper betle | reverse complement strand
ATCTGACTCAAACCGAGTTAACTCGATTGACCTAGTTCCGTTCATTACAGTTAACCTGGTTCAGCTCATTTTCAGCTTGTTTTTTTGCCACTATTCAACCATTTTCGATAATTCAATACCGCACATTAGTTTAGATATATATTCACATTATTTAATATATTTTGATGTTATAAGTGTTTTTATTTATTTATTTATTTATTTATTCATTGTTGTTTATTTATTTTTATTTATATGTTGTTGTGTATGATGAATGCTTATGTGATTGTTTTTATTATTATTAATATATTTACTTATTAATATTAATCTTATTTGTATTTACTAAATTTTATTTATTTATTTATCTATTCGTTCATTGTGTGTATATTATTATTTGTTCGAATTTAATAACATATTTTATATTGGATTATTATGATATTATTATTATTCATGATTAATTAATATTAACTAATTGTTTATTTATTTATTTATTTATTGATTATGTATTTATTTATTTATATAATACTAACACGAGTTATATGATATTTATTCTTGTTTAGTTGAGTATTTATATAGTATAATGATATTATTATTTTATGATTAAAGTATTATTTATTTTTAGGTATTTGTTGTCTATCTATTTATTCATGAGTGTATTTATTTATTATTTTATTAGTTTTTTATTTGTCATTTTTTTATTATGTCTCGATTTGTGTGCTTAATGTTTAGTTGTAGTCTCATTTAGCAGTGTCTTCTTTATAGGATGTATTGAAGATATGAGCACACACCACGAGCATGCATCATATAGAGATATCAATATTTTACTTAGCAGTGAGTTTTGATGTAAGTTTCGAAATTCGAGCTCGCCATAGATGTGGCATGTCACGCTTGGAGCCTAGACCATTGGTCCGTAGGGTTCTTCTCACTTTTTATCGCTATAGTCTATTGCTAATCTTGATTTCCAGATCCTAAGTCAGTAATAAGTGGTTGTTTTACTAGACCCCACTTAACCTAGGTCATTTCTGTAACACCTTGATTTTGGTTCACCTAAGAACCGAATCAGAAATGTTACGATCGAGTCGAGTCATGTTTAAAGTTGTTGGTCGGTAAGACTCGATTGATACAATAGATTGAAACAGCCTTCTTGGTGTCATGAGAATGAAAGACATTATTAAATACACGTCAAAACACATCAAATATAAGTAAAAGTAAGAAAAGAAAAAATGCGCTGAGCTCAAGTGTGTAGCATTTATCTATCCTTCCACCAAAGTCGACTCAGGATTTGCAAGACCTACATATATTATATGAAAAATGTTAGTAACAAATGTTATTGGTTTGAAAAATAACTAATACAATCTGGAAAATGGGTATTCCATTACCCACGAAAACTTATGAAGCTTTAAAATTGTCTCACTCTGGGTAGTAAGCAAACATACTTAAGCAAGTGTCCGCTCACATGCATAGTTAATGTTCATATTCATACATACAACACTTACGCCCTCACATTCTCCATATTTCACCCGCGACGGTACTCAAGTGACAAAAGGAACAGTTAAGTTAGTGCTACAAATTCTAGAAATGTGTTGTATTGCGCAATACCCTCATACACCACACTACCTCAAGGTTTGAAGGAGTACTAGTGTGATTCATAAATATCTCCATACCACTCACTCTCTTATTCGTGAAATTCGTAAAAATGTGCGTACTCATATAATAGGCATAGGAAACAGGCTGGTATCATATATTTCTCGAGCTTCAATTCGAAAACCAACAAGGGATCTCATCCTTGTAGTTTTATTAAACATGTGTAGAAACACGACTAAATGGCCCAACATCGAAGGGATTCGATAAAACACCGCCGAAGTCATCCTACGTTTAAAACACGATTAAACTCTACACGCAAGGAGTCAAGTAGAGGGAGAGTCCTACGAGATCCTGTGGTCCAAGCTCCAAATGTATTAGCACATCTACGGTGAGTTCGAACTCCGAAACCTACATCGGAACCCACTACTAAGTAAAATACTATCATCTATATATGATGCATGCTTGTGGTATGTGCTCATATCATCAATACATCCTAATAAAGAAAAAATTGCTAGCAAACCTATAACTAAACATGTGGCACGAAAATTGAGACATAATAATAATAATAATAATAAATAAATAAACAAGAAAATGCACTCATAGATAATTAGATAAATAATAAATACATAAACATGAATAATACTCTAATTATAAAATAATAATATAATTAGACTATATAAATATACGGGTAAACACTGAGTAAATATCAACATATACTCGTGTCAGCAAACATATAAATAAATAAATATATCATATATATAATAATTCAATAAAATAAATAAATAGCTAATAATTAAATACAAATTAATTAAATTAATCATGAATATTAATAATATCATAGTTATACAATACAAGAATACATAATTAAATACAAATAATTAATAACATACACATGAACATGCAAATAGATAAATAAATAAATAAATTCAATTTAGTAAACATAAATAAGACTAATATTACTAAGTCAATATATCATTATTAATAATAAATAATCATATAAACATCCATTATAATCAATAAGCACACAAGTAATAAGAAATAATAATAAATAAATAAATAATAAATAAAGAAAATAATCATAACATCTAAACATAACTAAATCATGTGAATATGCATCTAAACTAATATAGAGGTTCCTGAATTACCGAAAACGGGATGAACTCGGACTGAACCGACCTGAAACGAGACTAGAACCGAATGGCCTGAACCAACCCGGTCTGGGTTAACTGAAAAATGAGTTAGGTTGACTGGGCGGACATGAACTGGACTGGTGGACTCAGACATGGGCTGGCGGGCTGGTGAACAAGATCGGGTAGGCAGATGAGGACGCAGATGCAGACGCAGACAACGCGGACACGAACACAGGCAAGATTGGGGGTGGCGGTGCCCGTTGCCAGAAAACGCCGACAGCAGTGCTGTTGGGGTTGCCACCAGTTGGGATCAACAGCCCATGCGATGAGGATCATGATGGTGGTGGCGGTCGGAGGAGTCCGGCCAGTGGCTGGCCAGAAAAGGGTAGCATGACCTATGTGAGCGACGTCGCCGGCGGATGAGTCACGTCGAGGTCGGTGTTCGTCTCAAATGGAAGATCTCGGCAAGATGAAGCTTTTGGGCTAGTCTACTTCGTCGGAGGACAGCCACCGGCACCAGAAAAGGCCCGAACGGGTGGCTACGGTGGTGAAAATCAACATCGAAAACGTTGTCGCCGGTGGCGGCTGCGGCACCGTCGATTGGCGATCATGAGTACAGACTGATAGCCAACCATGAGGTGGTCATGGAGGTGCCAGTTCGATGGCCAGGGGAGGCAGAGACTCGCCAGTGGCGAACCGAAATGGTGGCGGCGTTAAGAGTGAATAACTCCAAAAATGGGAGAAAAACAACCGAAAATTGTTGCATTAAGCTATAAGGCTGAGTCGACGGACTCTGATCATGCCACATGGCTACGATCCAGACGTTTGACAACTCGTGGCCTAGTGGGGCCCACCTATGGGTATATGTAATTTCTATATGGATAGAAAGTTCAGATCAGAGTCCGTCCAAAGTCAAAACTTACTCGAATCCTAAAAGTGATTCTATAGGCGAGAATCTAGGTAAGAAGGGCATATGGGCCTTGAAACCCTAAACGCAATCGAGCTAGGCCTATAGGAGGTACAATCCGATGGTCTAAAATCCTTATGATGTATGCAATGAGATACCCTAAAAATTTCAAACGGATGCTAAATGTTGCAACGGCCTAGATCTAGGCCTAAAATTTTGGCTAACTCATAAATATCATATGTATGCCTCGTGCATACACTGATAACTCATGTTTTGCTGTATCTATCATATGCATGTCAGGTATACTCAGCCACCATAACATACTTATATGGTCATCTGGGCCCCATATTCATATTCTTAAAATTGGTCTATTTCGAACTCGCTCGAACCGACTCGAGACTTGCCTGAATCGGGCAACCTACAAGCTGGCAAAACCCTAAGCTGGAACTAGGGTTTTACAATTTAGATGTATTTTACTTTCGTGATAAATAACCCGCGATGATGAGAATCCCTCAAGTTTGATTTTGAAAATAAGATCCACTGTAAGTTGCCTTCAGGCTTATTATATAAATCCCTTCACAGGCCTATATACGATTTTATCAAGTTTTCAATGAGACAAGAGATAGGGAAATCAACTCGCATGTACGCAAGTGGTGCACGTGCTAGTCAAGGCGGGTTCTGGATTGGTGAGCGAGCCATTTCATTCTCGAGGGACCTGACAACTCCGCGTTTTGAGTTTCCTCACACTTGGAGAAACGTGGAGGTTTATGGGTACTATTTGGTACAACACACGTCCGGACATGTGGTTTAAAAGGGTAAAGAAGGTGATTGTCTAAGAGGACTCAACCGTTGTACTCAGGGCCAGGGATATATGGAGGATGAAGAGAGCTGTTAGGATATACTGGCAGTTGAGTGTCGAGGCATCTAATGAGTCAGAATGAGAAGCTATCAAGACGAAGCTAACGACTCCTTATTAGTGCCCTCTAAGAGTTCACATAGAGGATATGTATATTGTTTTCTTTCTCGTGGAATATTAGATTCTACTTGCCAATTTGTACTAGTCATTTTTCGGACCAGTAACACTCGTTACTGATATTTTTTCTATTATAAATGTAGGTTTTGTGATCGTGAGACAACTTTGGTGGGATGACAGATAACACTATGCACCCTTGAACTATGCGTAGTTACTTTCTTTCATCCTTTTATTTATATTTGATGAGTTTTCACATATATTTAGTAATGTCTTCCATTTTCAAGACGCCAAGTGGGTTATTTCGATCTATTTAATTGATCGAGTCTTATTGATTAGCAGCTTTAGACATAATTCGACTTGATCATAACATTTTTTATTCGATTCTTAGGGGAACCAAAATTGGGGTGTTACATCTTGTCTCACTGAAAACTTAATAAAATCATATATAGGCCTCGAGAAGGGATTTAATATTATAGGTCCGAAGATAACTTGTGGCAGATCTTATTTTCGAAATCAAACTCGAGGGATCTTATTTTCGAGGGTTATTAATCGGAAAAATTATTCGTTAAAATGACTCATGTTAAATGGGGTCTAATAAATTGATCTCTTAATATGTCCTTTAACTTACAATCCAAAACAACAATAAAAGAGATTGACAAACAAGAGTACGAGTCCTAAACACTTAGGAATATGGCCGGTCAATGAGTTCTGCGCATGCTCTCGCATACGGGAAACTAGGTAGGAACACATTGGTTGCTCGTAACGTAATTTTGATTTTGTTTTGTGATTTGTTCGTGATTCTGATTGGACATTTGCCTCCCTTGTTGGTCACTGACTTTTGTGGATTTGAATCCGAATGTAGTGTTTTAAAATATATCCTCAGTCAATTTCATTTTGTATGGATGCAGCAGTTGTAGCTATAGTTTGCATTGAGTTTACTATTTCATATAATATTTTGTGATTTTTGTAAGATGGTACCTCTCCCTGTTTCTTGCCGCCTCCTATTGTCGTTTTTCTTTCTTGGTTTAACTGGGTAATGATGCATTTTAATGATAGCATTGTATGCTTTTTTATTTTTTTGTTATATAAACCTTTTCAAATTTCATGTTTATTGTTGTTTACTTTGAATTATTTTGTTTTAGGATTTTTGGAAATCAACTTTTATTTCTTCATGGACTTAGCTAGACAAATCCAACATATGTAGCTGCTCTACAGCCCACCGTCCCAGTCTTCACATTTTTACTTGCTTCCATTCTGACGGGGGTGTAAACGAGTTGAGCCGAGTAGGGTTGTTTTTAAATTCGATGTGATTTTTGGCAAGCATGTTTGAACTTTGATGTATTATGGGTCAAGCCGAGCTCGTCTAAAATTCATGATATTTAGGTTTGGCTTGTGTTTGGTTTGCTATGTTTTCGAGCCGAGCAAATATTTGTGCTTGGCTTCGTGTTCGACTTATATAGAATCAAAATTTTCTTTCCAACACTATATAAGTTCAATGCAACCTAAATAGTATTTACAAGCCTAGTCGAGCCGAGCCGAGCCGAGTATTTTTTCGAGTTTGAACACATCAAACTCGAGTTTCAAGTCAAGCCGAGCCGAACACTCTTTAGCTCAAGCTCTGTTCATTGTTTAACTAGCTATCTATTTCAAAACAAGTATTTTTTCAAACACAAAATTAACGATCTTGATTTTAAATCGAATCGAGCCAAACATAAAATACTTCGTGAGCATGCTTGGCTTGTTTATACCTTTTATTATTATGTGGTGAGTGTAGCGTACTCTTGTACTACATGCACGACTGTCGTGAGCTCAATGTTGAAAGTCATGAGCTTAATGTTTAATGCTTTTCTGTTTTATCTCTTCCATTGTCAGTTGTAGCTAATAAAGATCCACACAGGACTGAAACAGTGAATTTGCACAAATTTGAAGGACGTGCAAAGGTTGGAGGCACGTTTTTGTGTGTTCGTGGGGCGATGTCAATGATTTTGTACAGAGGTTCACCCCTGATACGCTCAGTTGACTTTGAGCTAGTTGCACACAGTGAAATTAGTGCCAAGACTCAACCAGAGCCTATGGGCTGGTTCTTATCTAGCCTAATGGGGACCTCCCAAAACGTAGGCCCATTGGTGTGCTCTGCTTGTTGGGAAATTGTACATGTATGGCAGCTTATCTTCCTTTGCAGGCACTTCGCTCTTGTAAATCTTGTTTTCTTTGGTGAATAGAAAATTTAATTGTTCCTCTAGTCGGTACAGAATTTTAGTTGAAACAAAGGACATGAGGAACATTAGCAACGGAACCTGTATAGCTAACTAACATTAAATAAAAATTGCCAACCAAGTGACAGTGAAATTGTGATGAAGTGCTTTAAAGATGCATTTACATGGTAAATATCTTAAAGTTGTTTTCTCATCCAATCATTTTAGCATGATAATCTCAGCGTGCATGGTGGAAATTACACAGTGTTTTCTATAACTGCTTTTGTTATGGTCACTGCAGGCTCCTATTCTAGCAAAGTATCCCCCAAGCTTATCATTAACAGCATATTCATACTTTTTTGGCGCCATCCTCATGGCGCTGACTGGTTTGCTAACAAATAATGAATCTACCAACTATCCGAGTGTTGGCAAGTGAGTCCGAGTTATTACATTCAGCGAAGCGAGTTGTTAATATTTCTACATCTTGAGCTTGCTCATAACTTGAGAGACATGAAGTACTCAAATACTATCTTGTATAATGTATGTTTAAATTTGTAGTATCAAAAAGTACCGAAGGCAATTGTCTGAAAGTACTCGGCCTTTGTGCTCTTGACCAGATTTTATAGGAAGGTTTAGAGAGGGTTTAGGCTATATTTTTTTTCTCGAAAGGGAGACCAATTATGTGATATTGTCGAGAGTGGCACAAAACATGTTTAGTTTGGGATGCTATCTTGTTTGCACTTTAATGACTCCTCAATAAATGTTTTTTGAGTGTTCCCACGGAAATATATATATATATATATATATACATTGATTCTCCTTCATCGCAGAAATCAGCTTTTATTTACCAGTTTATATTAATTATTTTCTGAGCCAATGACACCCGTTATTGATGTTTTTCCCATGGATGCACGAATCGGCCGATTCCGACTCAGAATCGGCCAATTTAAATCGGATCGGCAGCGTGCCGATCCGATTTTAGGGCCGAATCGGTTGGCCCCGAATCGGCGTCCAAATCAGCCGATTTACCCCGATTTTGACCCATTTAAATCCGATTCAGAATTAGGGTAAATCGGGAAAAATCGGTTTTTTGGGGAAAATAACCAAAACACCATAGGTATGATATTTATTAAATTATTTAAGCATGGGTAAAATTAGAAATTTGATTTTAAAAACCTAAAATAACATGTCTCCCCCACTCCGCCGCCGCGCTTCCGCCCTCCGTCGCGCTTCCTCGCCTCCGACCAGGCTCCGGACCTCGCCTCCGCCCTCGCAACCTCGCCTCCGACGGGTGGCCGGCCGACAGCGCTGTCGACACGAACCTCGCCTCCGACGGGTGGCCATCCGAACGGTGATTTTTGTAAAGTTGGATTTTTTTGTTGAAATTGAATGTAGTGATGTGCAAAGTGTTATCTATGTTGTGCTGTGCAAATTGTATGGTATGTGCTGTGCAAATTGTAGGCTATGCTTCACAAATTGTTTTCATTTGCTGATTTGGGATTCATGATCAAATTTTTTTCATTGTTGATGTTGTGCAAAATTGCGTGTTGTGCGTGCAAATTGCTAGGCTGTACAAATTTTATGATCAATTTTTTTGTGTTGAAAAACTATATAAGTTGGAGTTACTCAAAATTTTTTATGTTATGAGTTGTCAAATTTTTGTATATGACTGATTTGGACCAATTCAGGCCGATTCAACTGAACTGATTCCATGTCCGATTTACGATCCGATTCCGATTACCGATTCCGACTCCCTCGAAAACCGATTCCGATTCCAATTCTGATTCCGATTTATACAACCATGGTTTTCCTATTATATATATAGATTTTATGCTCCTGTGTGCTGGGTCAACTTATGGTAGATGGACAAATAGTTGCTACACACACTTGTACTTAGCGTGCCATTGCTTTTACTTTCTTATTTTTATTTATTTTTGTTGTGTGCTTTTATGTATTTATTTGAAGTATTGTGGTGTATACCCTCATCAACTTTTGTATCAAATATAATATCAAGTATCTCAATAAAATATTCAAGTTTCAAGTTTCAGCAATTTTTTGATGTATTTATTCCCTTATGTTTCTATTTATATTGTGGCTCTTGCTACGTGTTGAGTATCTCATACTATGTCATTGCACGTAACTTCTTATTTAGTTGAGTGTTAGGCTAGGCATTTATTGGTGTCTTCCTTTCTCAAGACGCCAATAGGATTCGAGCCCAGAAGAAGTTCTGACCACCTGTGAGAGAAAAAAGGATCAAATCAGGAATAACCTTTGTTTCATAGAGATTTGTTTCGGTCTCTTTCTCATTCGTATATTTTAAATTAATTGATTTAGATATGATTCGGCCATTTGTAATAGTTATGATCCGGTTCTTAAGTAAACTGGATTCAGGGTGTTACACAATAAACATGGACTTTTTTAAAGTAACATATGATTAATATTTTTAAAAGATAAACAAAGAATCCTTTATTTTATTTTGTAAGGCCAATCAGTTTGATATTTTCATATTGTCAAACTGGAATCCTTGAGGTGGCCTATTAAATCAAGAGCTTGGTGTATCCGTGACAGGTTCATGTGTAAATAATAGCAGTGCATATGCAAATTCTCGCATTTGGCGTCCGTGAAATAAATACAATCCTTATATATAATGTATGCACCTGTCCTAGTTGGAACTATTACATACGTCAACATAAATAATAACATTTCCAATCCCTCTGCTCGTTATGAACAACGAAAACTCAAAAAATTATATTGGAGTGACACATACATTTTTCAGAATTATTCATACGAAGTATCATTTTCGTTCAAACATTTGTACGATGTATAATTAACAAGTACTTTTAAAGATTAATTAGGAACAGTGCACACATGATTGAGTCGGTCCAGCCTAATCTTAGAGGATACGTCTGACGACGTACGAGACGATGCGATATTGTGATCACTCTCAAAATATTGAGTAATATTTCATAATGCATGCACAGTGCGCCAAATATATGTTGGTTAAGCTATGATCGCGTTACCAGAATAATATCTCAACCGACATAGAAATATGCATAAAATTGTACGCGTCATAGACGTCACATAATGTATTGATTTGTTCTTTAACAATATTGGGGGCATGACCATCTTATAAAATTAGCTACAAATTCTTGTAATGTCCCTGCCCAAAGTGCAATGTAATGGGCCTAAATTATTTCTTTAAAATGGTTAGCCCATATTAAAGATTTATAATCCATTCTGGATCTTTTCCCGATAGGTATTAGATGTAAGATTAAGTTGAGGGATCTCACAATCCACCCACCCAAAATTCCTACAATTGGCCTATTGCTAACCCCAACCCACGACCTTCTTTGGCTCGTGACTGGTAACCTAACCAACGTCTATAGCCCAGCCCACCATCTAACACGGAACCAGGTTGCTTTGATACTATTTGTAACAACCCGGCCCAAAGTGCAACGTAATGAGCCTAAGTCATTTCTTTAAAATAATTAGCCTAAGTTAAAGATCTATAGTCCATTCTTATTTATAAACAGAATCTTCTCCCAGTAGGTATTAGATGTGGGATTAAGTTGAGGGATCTCACAATTCTGTTCTTTAATATGATATATGTGGCCTGTTATGAGCATAAGTATTGTGAAATAGAAAATAATTATGTTTCTTAATTAGCCATATTTATATTTCTTAATTAGCCTACAGGCATTAAAAGATATTTAATATTCTTTTAATTTCATCGTTAAAATATTACATGAATTTATTTTTTGTTAAAGCCTTTGCCCCAGGTAGATTTTAATTAAATATTGATTCATTTTAATATGTTTGCATTGGTAAGCATATAACTGTAGTAATGGTATATAATGTACCCAATATTTGTGATAGTCAGCATGATTATATGTTTCTTGTAGCTGTTTCATCTTTGATAATTTTTTATGATAAATTAAGTGGTGATCATAATTACAAGGAATGGAAGGAGAAAATCCTTCTTCATTTGGGGTACATGGACCTTGACTATGCTCTTCGTAAAGATGAGTTTTATGTTCCCACTGAATCTAGCTTTCATAGCCAGAATTTACTATACGAATGTTGGGTGCGATCCAATCGCTTGAGCTGATGTTCATTAAATTTCACATTACAACTAGTATTCGTGAGTCAATTCCTGAATGTGAGTCTGCGAAGGATTATATGAAGGCTATTGATCAACAATTTGAGACTTCAAATAAATCATTGGCTAGTATCCTAATGGAAAAAATTGTCATCAATAAGCTCATCATTATTCGCAGTGTGCGTAAGCACATTATGAAAATGAGAGACATTGCTTATCAACTTAAGTCTTTGGAGATTGAGATTTTTGAGTGTTTTCTGGTACATTTCATCCTTAATTCTCTCCTTTCTGAGTACGGTCCTTTCAAAATAATTTATGATACACAGAAGGAAAATGATTGATAAATGAACTTCTGACCATGTGTGTTCAAGAGGAAAGGAGATTGATTCATGATATGGATAAAAATGTACATATGATGACTCATGGAAAAAGCAAGAAAGAAAGTCGCGCATATAAAGGGAAAGACAAAAGACTTATCTATTTTAAGAACAAGAGGGAATCCAACTGTTTCTTCTGTAAAAAAAAAGATATATAGAGGAAGGATTGTCCTAAACGCAAGGTGTAATGACCCGCCTAAACCGGACCGGGTGTTACCTAAAAATATAATTGATGTAACAATAACATTCTAGAACATGATTCATAATACAACAAATAAGTCTAGAATTTATAAATCATAAAAAAATAAAACATGTTCTAATAGCATATGACAATGTATAAAATAAGCGTCCCACAGTCTCGGACCGTTTCCGATAGCTACAATTATAACACAAGAGAATAAAAAGGAAGTCCAATTTATTATCAATTCACCAAACTTGGGTTGGTAAAAGATTTACCAACACACTTTTAGTCCTCAGTCCAAAGCTACTCACATGCTGAGGCAATTCCGCGTTAGTGATAAAACCACTAAGCTGCATAATTAAATGAAACAAGTCAATATAATCCCAATTATCATTTCAAAAGACTTTTAGTTGTTATGACCATATGCTGAGCTCCCCATCCAGCTACCATCCCATGCGTGTGCACACACGCTACATCACCCACGGCCTGTAGTTACCGATATTTGTCATTGATTCACCCTCTCGGTATCACAAGTGCATAATGAGCCTTCTTGTGCCACTGCGCCCTATCACCCCTTTCAGCATGGGGGTAGGTGTTTAATCTTTCAGGGGGTGCTGCCTTGTGCCGAATTGAGTCGACCCCGGTTGCGTTCCAGCGCATAGTGGTCCAATACTCAAGTCAACCAAGACTACTGTCACAGACGTGATTCATGGGCGTGCCGGGAACTAGGGTTTAGGTGTTGTCCCTAGGTGTCCCGCGTCCATGATGGGGTAGCGGTGGCTATCCGAGTGGTGGAAACAACATACGGAGGCTAACCCGTGTTGAGTTGCAGGTTGCAAACCGAGGTGCACGAGCTGCTGTGTGATCGAGCATGGCGTCGAGTTACAGCAGTGGTGTCGGCACATGGGTCGGTATTTGGTGTACCGAGCATGTGGCCGAGTCCAGGAAGAAACCTCAAGTTGTTGCTGATCGGTGTTTGGGTCGGCATATCGAGGTTGTGGTGCAACCGTGGACCGAGCAGGCTACCGAGCCGAGTACGCAGCATAGGGTGCCGAGCATTCGCTAGTACCGAGCAAAATAGCGGAACCGTGCTGGAAAACTGTACCGAGCACTGTAGCGGGCGAGCGCGAGGTCGTGCGCGCTACTGTGCGCGCAAGGAGCGACAGGCGCGTTGCTGCGCGAGCGCGCTGGCGAGCGGTGCGCGGGCGCGCGGGTGCGCGGGCGCGCGATGGCGCGCGCTGCTGTTCGCGCGAGCGGGCGCGCGCGGGTGTGCGCGCAGACGCGCGAGCGGGCAGATGCTGGTGGACGCGACAGTGCATGGGCATGCACGAGCGGTGGTGCTGGTTCAGGGCGATGTTGGTGGACCATTGCTGGCAGTTGGTCGGTGAATTGCTGCGGGAGGTTGAGCCATGTCTGGACGGTGCTGGGGTCGAGCCGGCGGGCGCGACGGGATGACCAGCGGTGCAGCCAAGGCGGTTTGTGATAAACATCCATGGACGTTGCTGGGGGTGTATCTTGGTGGAAGATATGATCCATATCCAGACGTGGAGGCTGCAACAGACTTCTGAAGATAACCACAAGGCCGTTGGGAAGAACCTGGACGTGGTGTGCTGCTAGGTTGCTGGATACGGTGGGTATTGCAGATCATTGTGGATAAAGATGCTGGCAAATATCCGGTGTTATCTGAAATCAGAAGGACGTGGTGCATATATATGCATGGGGTTATGCTGGAAAAGAGGGCGTGTGATTCAGGAGGAATCAGGCCAGATCCAAAGAGAAGACTCTTGAGTTCAGAGTCGGAACTCAGAGAGGAGGACGCTCGGAGGAGGAGGATCGAGTCTCTGGAGGTCGGTGGATCAGGAGAGATCGAGTCCGGATTGGTTGCTCGAGAGATCTGGAGATCAGGAGATCAGGAGATTGAGGAGAGATCGAAAGATTGAGAGGCCAGATTAAGGAGAGACGTGGGACTGAATCAAGAGTGGAATCGAGTCCGGTGAGGAGGAGAGTTCCTGAGATTCCAGTCGTCTTCCTTGGTGAGAAAACAGCGTGGTGCGGCTGGTGAGAAAGAAGCGTGGAGTTGCTGCAGCCGGTGTTCGTGGTGAGCGCTGGAACTCCATCGGCTTGCTGGAATCCAGGTACGCGTTGTTAGATTGCTGGTGTTGGCAATCGGGGATAGAGTTACTCGGGGAGTAATTCTGGTGCGCCATTGTATTTGTGGGTACATTGGGCGAGGCTGTGGGGGCTGTCCACGAGCCGAGCAAGTGCTTGAGAGGAGAATTCGAGTGCTTGTAAAATCCTTATGATCGGGTGAATGATATAAGGTTGGGAAGTGTTTTCCCGTAATCTGTGGTTTGCTTGTTGGCTGTCGTTTTAGGCAGGGAACTTCTGTATCCGAGGTCGCGGTCGAGGTTTACAAGGCACGCAGTTGAGTGGGCTGGTGCTGAGACGAGCAAGGGCAGACGGCACGAACCCAGGGCGTGTTGCTGGCTGGGCGATCGGGCAGTGCTGTGTGGGGTGCTGTTTGACTTCTGGAACAGCCTATCGGCAAGGCGTGTCGGTAGCCAGAAGTGCTGTGTTGGTGTTTGGTGCGGTACCAATACACGGTGATTGAGCGAAGGGTTGAAGGCAGCAACCTCGGGGGTGTTGAGGTTGGCCGAACACGAGTTTGGTGTTGGCGTGCAGGCTTCCGTAGTCTCTTCAAGACTGCATTCTTGGTGTTAGGCTGGTGTTCTCGGGTCGAGAATACGCCGCGCGGACTGGTTAGGGGCGAAAAATTTTGGTCCTTGAATCAGGCCCGTGACAGAGGTATCAGAGCTGCGTTTACGACCAAGTTCAAGTGCAATTGAGGGACAGCACGCATTCAACAGTGGTTCGCTGATTCGATCACATGGACACACGATCGACGGATGCTCTCAGGGAGAGGGTGGCACGGCTGGAGGTGTTGGTTGGAGGGCCGACCAATGGTGAGGATAATAATCACACGGTGTTTAATCGGTTGGAAACCCTAGCCGGTATGGTGGAACGGGTTGCTGATGCACCGGAATCCAGTGCAGTGCATGAGGATGGATTGGCTGAGATAGTGGAGAATCTCAGGGCAGGTTTGGAGGAAATTCGTTCAGAAATGGCTCTTCTGAAGCGGGCAGTACTAAACCAGCCTCAGCACTTTGTTGCTGACCAGGTAGCCGAAATCCCAGGAAGGCTTAAGGTGCCGGAGCCAACGAAATTCAGTGGAATCCGATCATCAAAAGATCTGGAGAATTTCATCTGGGAGATGGAGGAATATTTTCGAGCTACCATGATTCCTACTCATAGGCAAGTCTCGATTGCCAGTATGTTTCTAACTGGCGACGCCAAATTGTGGTGGCGAACACGCACCGAGGACGGAGAGAAGGCTGGACGTCCTAGGATTGAGACTTGGGGGAATATGAGGGAACAACTTAGGAATCAGTTCTTGCAGACCAATACAGCTTGGATAGCAAGGGAGGCTTTGAAGAAGCTTCGACAAACTGGAACAGTGCGAGAATACGTCAATCAGTTCAGCTTATGTCTTTTGGATATTCAGGACATGTCAGAAAGTGATAAACTCTTCAATTTTGTGTCTGGATTGCAACCTTGGGCGCAGGTGGAGTTGAAGCGGCAAAAGGTGCAGGACTTGCAGACCGCATTAGGTGCAGCTGATGCCCTAGTAGACTTGCAGACTGTTGCTGGTCCGGGTGGAAGTGACCGAGTTTCCAAGGAAGGCAAGGCGGTGGGGAGTGACTGGAGGTCATTCAAGCCGAGACCAAAGGAGAGGAAGAGGGTTTTTCCTAGGGCCGAACCAGGAAATCCCCAGGTTGTTGAGGTGAGGAGGTTGCAGTGTTACACATGTGGCGGACCTCACAAGGCCAGGGAGTGCCCGAACAATCCGAAGGGGAAGATGGTGGCGATGCAGGCCGAGGAAAGTTCTGATTCAGATGAGCCAGCTCGTATGTCGACGTTACAGATGATAGGAGCTCTGAGAGTTGAACAGCCTAAACGGGGGAGTTTGGGGTTGATGTATGTTCCAGTGACTTTGAATGGAAGACGGGTTTCAGCATTGGTTGACACGGGGGCAACGCACAGCTTTGTTTCAACAAAGGTGGCGGGTCAATTGAGACTGAAATCGAGGGTTACTACCAGCGGGATGAAGGCTGTGAATTCGCCGGTGAAGCAGGTTCAGGGTGTAGCTCGTGGAGTACAGATCTGCTTGGGGGAGTTCAGTGGCCGAGCTGATTTCATGGTTGCAGAAATTGATGACTTTGAGGTAATACTCGGTAACAATTTCTTGATGTCAGCTTGTGTAGGTGTGCTACCACACTTGGGTGGAGTGATGGTGATGTCCGGGGGCAGTGGTTGCTTCGTGAGGGGACATAGCAAATCTACAGGGGTAGTAGATCCTGAGTCTGGCGTGGGGCTGCTTGCTGCATTGCAGGTGGTGGATACCGCAATGGAGCCAGAAACCCTAATGGGGGTGTTGTCTTCCGAGCAGCTTGGAGGGAGCTGTGGCGACTTGGTAGTGAAGGCCAAGGCCCCAGCCCGGGTATCGGTGGTGGTACCTAGAGGACGTGTGGAGTCCGTTGGGCGAGTTGGCAAGGTGCGTGTGGTCCAGCTGGGTGTGAATCAGTTGGATGATGTTGTCGTAATCTGGGAGGCAGATTTCTTGAAGGTAGCCAGCGACTTCGAGGAGTGCTACAGGGGTTACGAGAGTGAGCTAAAAATGAGCAGGGGTAAGCTCTATACTCTTGTTCGGGGAGTTCATCCATGGAGTTGGATTGGAACGGCGAGAGCTCACTCCCATCAGTTGAAGTTACGAACTGGTGATGAGATGCCGGGGAGATCATCATGTCGGAAGTACCATCTGACGGCGGTGAGGTGTCGACAAAAGATCAGTTCTTTCCCAGTGTGTGAGGGGATGTTCTTGTGGAGCAGGGTCTGTATGTCTAGAGCCTTCATGGGGGATTCACAACCATGTCTGACCAGGGCTGCTACAGATCTACGATGGACTGATCGAGTAAGTGCTGAATCCGGGATGAGGGTTACACTTACGGTGTTTGGTTTACAGGGAGGTGAATCAGACGTCTCTCTCTCCACTTGTCTAGAGAGACAGCCACTAGATGAGGTGAGTTCGTGTTGGGCTTATTACCAACAGTGCTTTACATGGAGGAAGAGAAAAACAGTCGGAGTTGTTGAAATACTGGCTGCATTGCAATGTCTTAGAGATGCTTCGAGCCAGCAATTCTCAGGACCACGGGGAGTTGTTTGGTCGAGTTGGACTCGAAATTTGATGGCTGGAGCATATGGCCGATGTAAGCGTGTGGGGATACATGCGAGGTCTGGAGCTAGCAGGACCGGGGATGTTGCAATGGCGGAGCTGGGACCACGGCGCGGCGGGTCTTTGGTACATAGAGTGGAGACGGTGCTGTGGGGAGAGGTATTCGACTTGTTATTGAAGGGGGCAGTCCTTACTTCCGATGAGGACATCGGCTTTCATTGGTGGGGGAGGATGTCACAGACGTGATTCATGGGCGTGCCGGGAACTAGGGTTTAGGTGTTGTCCCTAGGTGTCCCGCGTCCATGATGGGGTAGCGGTGGCTATCCGAGTGGTGGAAACAACATACGGAGGCTAACCCGTGTTGAGTTGCAGGTTGCAAACCGAGGTGCACGAGCTGCTGTGTGATCGAGCATGGCGTCGAGTTACAGCAGTGGTGTCGGCACATGGGTCGGTATTTGGTGTACCGAGCATGTGGCCGAGTCCAGGTCAAGAAACCTCAAGTTGTTGCTGATCGGTGTTTGGGTCGGCATATCGAGGTTGTGGTGCAACCGTGGACCGAGCAGGCTACCGAGCCGAGTACGCAGCATAGGGTGCCGAGCATTCGCTAGTACCGAGCAAAATAGCGGAACCGTGCTGGAAAACTGTACCGAGCACTGTAGCGGGCGAGCGCGAGGTCGTGCGCGCTACTGTGCGCGCAAGGAGCGACAGGCGCGCTGCTGCGCGAGCGCGCGGGCGTGCGCGGGCGCGCGATGGCGCGCGCTGCTGTTCGCGCGAGCGGGCGCGCGCGGGTGTGCGCGCAGACGCGCGAGCGGGCAGATGCTGGTGGACGCGACAGTGCATGGGCATGCACGAGCGGTGGTGCTGGTTCAGGGCGATGTTGGTGGACCATTGCTGGCAGTTGGTCGGTGAATTGCTGCGGGAGGTTGAGCCATGTCTGGACGGTGCTGGGGTCGAGCCGGCGGGCGCGACGGGATGACCAGCGGTGCAGCCAAGGCGGTTTGTGATAAACATCCATGGACGTTGCTGGGGGTGTATCTTGGTGGAAGATATGATCCATATCCAGACGTGGAGGCTGCAACAAACTTCTGAAGATAACCACAAGGCCGTTGGGAAGAACCTGGACGTGGTGTGCTGCTAGGTTGCTGGATACGGTGGGTATTGCAGATCATTGTGGATAGAGATGCTGGCAAATATCCGGTGTTATCTGAAATCAGAAGGACGTGGTGCATATATATGCATGGGGTTATGCTGAAAAAGGGGCGTGTGATTCAGGAGGAATCAGGCCAGATCCAAAGAGAAGACTCTTGAGTTCAGAGTCGGAACTCAGAGAGGAGGACGCTCGGAGGAGGAGGATCGAGTCTCTGGAGGTCGGTGGATCAGGAGAGATCGAGTCCGGATTGGTTGCTCGAGAGATCTGGAGATCAGGAGATCAGGAGATTGAGGAGAGATCGAAAGATTGAGAGGCCAGATTAAGGAGAGACGTGGGACTGAATCAAGAGTGGAATCGAGTCCGGTGAGGAGGAGAGTTCCTGAGATTCCAGTCGTCTTCCTTGGTGAGAAAACAGCGTGGTGCGGCTGGTGAGAAAGAAGCGTGGAGTTGCTGCAGCCGGTGTTCGTGGTGAGCGCTGGAACTCCATCGGCTTGCTGGAATCCAGGTACGCGTTGTTAGATTGCTGGTGTTGGCAATCGGGGATAGAGTTACTCGGGGAGTAATTCTGGTGCGCCATTGTATTTGTGGGTACATTGGGCGAGGCTGTGGGGGCTGTCCACGAGCCGAGCAAGTGCTTGAGAGGAGAATTCGAGTGCTTGTAAAATCCTTATGATCGGGTGAATGATATAAGGTTGGGAAGTGTTTTCCCGTAATCTGTGGTTTGCTTGTTGGCTGTCGTTTTAGGCAGGGAACTTCTGTATCCGAGGTCGCGGTCGAGGTTTACAAGGCACGCAGTAGAGTGGGCTGGTGCTGAGACGAGCAAGGGCAGACGGCACGAACCCAGGGCGTGTTGCTGGCTGGGCGATCGGGCAGTGCTGTGTGGGGTGCTGTTTGACTTCTGGAACAGCCTATCGGCAAGGCGTGTCGGTAGCCAGAAGTGCTGTGTTGGTGTTTGGTGCGGTACCAATACACGGGTGATCGAGCGAAGGGTTGAAGGCAGCAACCTCGGGGGTGTTGAGGTTGGCCGAACACGAGTTTGGTGTTGGCGTGCAGGCTTCCGTAGTCTCTTCAAGACTGCATTCTTGGTGTTAGGCTGGTGTTCTCGGGTCGAGAATACGCCGCGCGGACTGGTTAGGGGCGAAAAATTTTGGTCCTTGAATCAGGCCCGTGACAACTACCATATAGTAATTTTAAAGGGTGTGGCCCTGTGTTGGACTGAGTTAATTCTTTAACCCCGGTTTCACTCGATGCATGGTGGTCGAATCTGGGTTCAAGCCGACCAGGGTTGCCAACAAGGGAAAATACAACATTTCAAATAATTATACAGACCTGGATAGTTCGTAAGTGAACCTGCAACTGTGACCAACGATCCTAATCTGAACGAGAAAATAAAATTATACATAAGTATAATTTTATTCGAGTAGAAATGCATGCAACTAAATGACTAATAGATATCATGATTAAAATTCAACAATATTAAATATTAAATTATTCATGTGACATAATTATTTAAATCCTACTGTACATTTTAAATTAATTATCTAAATTATAATTCACACTTAACAAATGATAAAATAATTATCAACTTATAAACAAATATTTAATTACTATTATTAGTATATTTTCCTTCGATTATAATTTTTAATCGCTATCATTATTCATAGCAATTTAATTAATTAAGTTGTTCAATTAAATTATTTAAAATAATTTGTATTATCCTAATTCAAAGATATTACTAATTATTTTAAATTATTCAACTCAATAAAGGTTCAAACTTTATTTATTTTCATTAGGTTATTTAGGTTCAACGCTTGTGATTTTTACCCAATTATAATTTATTAACCCATTTCCTACCTTACTAACCCGTTATTAAAATAATCACTTTATTTACCTAATATTAAATTTAATATGATAAAGGTAAAATCTTTATTTTATTAATTACTTATAACCATCCAATTTAAATTAATCGCTTGTAGTATGCCTATTAATTATCGACCGTTTATCATTACCGTATTTTTATTACTTATGGTGATTTTCGTACAATAATTAATTAGTTTAGCAACTTTAACCCATAACCCATTAAAATAATTATTTTTAAAGATTTATTACGTAGTTAGTATTATTTTTAACTCGAGCCGGTGTCGAGTCAACCATTATTTACAGAACTGCCATCTTCTTCTTCCCCAACGCTCTTCTTCTCCTACCTTCTTCTTTGCACCAAAACCAGACCTGATGTCTTCTTCTTCAACCCAAAACTAGATCACGTCCTTCACTAACTGCTTCCCTTCCCTACCCATCTAATTGGAAGCATAAAGCTCGTGCTTTACGCAACTATCCATGTCGAATTGTGTTGCTGCACCAAGGCGCTGCGACGCCTGGCCATCGAGCATCGCCGGGCACGCTCCCCTTCTGCCCCGCACGACAACCCAATGTCAAGGCCAAGCGCTGTGCAGCATGCGATGGCATGAGCCTTGGCCGGCGAACTGGTATCGCGATGTCTAGGATCCCTCACAACGTTGTCCATTATCCCCATCCTTGAAATTCTCGCCATACTACCAGTGTTCTATTCGCCACCCAGGGAAACCAGGGACACGGATCGAGCCATCCCTATCGACCCAGCATACTAGGATACGACCGTCGGAGCGTCGTCGACGTGATGCTCGTGCAAGCTTGGCTGTGCAGTCGTCCATCTTGCCAAACATTTGAGAACTCGTCGGCCATGGCGGGATTTCATTAGTTTACCAGTTTAGCTTTCTTTTCTTCCCATTATTGATTTAAAACTTTAATTCTCATGGTTATCAAGCTTATTATTCATAATCAGAAATATGCATGCATGAAAATTAAGAATAGGGAGATAGGAAGAATACCCAAGCAAGGAGGAAGAAGCCGGCACCGGTAAGGAAGAGGAGAAGAAGATGAGAGAATGAAGGCGGCTAGGGTGAGGATGACGTCCCCCTCATTAAAAATGAAATGAAAATGATGGCTAGGGTATGTGAAAACACCCTAACACTCGTATTTCATTTAACCGGGTAACCGGGTAAATAATAAAATATAATAATTAACCGGGTAGAGAATATAGTATAATTAATAATATTAATTCTCCAACGTTCGATCCTTCCCCGACCGAGTCGAATATTACTATTATTTTTTCACAGTCTTTACACAAGGCATGGCTTGAGAAGAAATGTGTAATCTCATCTTAT
>JAURVB010009756.1:0-57302 GCA_033002965.1 Piper betle | reverse complement strand
TTTCTGAAGCTTGAGTCATGTTCTCTTGATTACCTACCTTTGTCTGTGTTAGTTGCTTCTTGGCCAAGTCCATAGGCAGTTGGCAGAATTAGGTTTTAAAACAAGTTTGAGCCCATCAGTTCAGTGTAGTGGCACTGGACCTCATTTTAAGAAGAAAGCTCTCAGTCAATTAGTTATTATTCTTGTTCAAAGGTTTTTGAGATGTTTTGTCTTATGCTATCTCTGTGTAAAAGTATGGCCTAGATAGATAAGAAGATTAAAATAAGAGATTATCGTCATTTTTGTGTTGGATAAATAATCTGTTGTCAGTTTTTGAGAACATGTTTGTCTGTCAATTAATATTTAATTTAATTTATGGGGATGTGTGGGCGCAGGGTCACTAATTGTAGACATTAGTAAGCAAAATCATTATGATTTATGAGTAGCTCAGCCATTTTAAAATAATTGTTTATGAGAAATTCATTTAAGTAAAGCTTGCTTAAGAAAGTTTATTATTGTAGTCGGGTTTGATGTGTCATTGGTCCCAACTCACCATATTTCCTTTTTATAGAATTTAGGGGATGTGTCTGCGACTCACCACGAGTCTTGAAGTTTTGTAGATTTTTAGTTTTTTTTTACCCACAAGTTTTTTGTGTTGTATATTGTATGAGTTGCCTTCTTTATCCCTTTATTTAGGGGACAGTGGAGGAGAGAATGGAAGCTGTGCAAGCTCGCAAACAGCGATTAATTGCTGGTGCCCTCACTGATCAGGAAATGAGAAGTGTACGAATAGAGGAGCTAAAAATGCTTTTTACCTGAACGTGTTTCTGAATGTAAGTCTCCATCTCCCATTCACAGATTTCCTGTGAAGCTGGTACAATTATGGCCCTCACATAGTCATAAGTTATCTGCTTATTTTCCTTTTTCGAGTTATTATTTTTTCTGCATTTTTCTTGGTATAAAGGTTGTTTTTTAGTTCAGAAATGGTGTTTATATGGATATTGGCGAGATGCCATTCTCAAGTCAGGCTGTTGTTATTGTATGATTGAATTATGTCTTCAAAGTTCATGTGTAAAAATTATGCAGTGGATTGTATTCTTGTGACTTTCTTTCCTAAGTAAACCTTCATCAATATGGATGCGGTTACTCGTGCATTCCCTTCAATTTTTTATGCTCAATTCTGAGTCCCTGCTCTTGCGACTGAAGACGTAGGAAGGGCTTCTTGGGAGGTTTGTTCGCGAACTACACGTTTTTTCCATTTGATTTCTGTCGTCGGATCATTAAAATGTGACAAAGGAGAATGGTAAATAGGGGATAAAAATAAAAAATGGGGTTACTGTAGAAAATATGGGAGTTAGGCTGTTAAAGGACGAGAATTGTAATGAATTGGGGGGTGAGGGGGGGAGGGAATGACATTGATGACACTTGTATTAGTTTCTGAATGAGAAAAGAGGAAAGAAATTGGTTTCGTTCTTATCTCTATTCTATCATAGATTGTTCTTCCGAAATTGGCAATAGGGTTGCATGGTTCTTTGGCGCTCCCATGACAAAAGGAAGCGAGCTTCTTCCCGAACTGGTGGTTCCAAGCCTCCGTCGAGCCATGGTGACACATTCCCAAAAAAGAAAAACATCTATGAATGAAAAGTTCAATTGTTTTTTTTTTTCACTCTACATACAACGTGGAAGTAAACACTGTTGACAGGTGAATATTTTGGATTTTCTTGAACTCTTTTAATATATATATGTATATATATATATATATATATATATATATATATATATATATATATATATATATATATATATATATATATATATATATATATATATATATATATATGTTATTGCAAATAGAGATCATCATTATTTATTTGTTATTGTAAGCACAAAAAACTTATATTTGTCTAAATTCTTTTTATTCAAAATATATAGAGTATATACTATTATTATGATATGGCTGAGCTTAAAGAGAAACATAGGGTCAAAGAGTGGATGTGTTCCAAATTACACGAAAAAAAACTAAAAAGGGCATATTATTGTTTGAAAATCACTTTCCATGGTGTGTTTTTTTATTTTTTTGGAAAATGGCTCCCCATGGTGTTTTACGTGCATGCATAGTTACGAAATACTAAGTAAGCGAGTACAAAAAGGAGCGACTAATCAGGCTTGAAATTTGATTTTATTTTGTTTGGTTTAGAACTTCCGGTTCCTGCAGTGGGCACCTGAGCCGAGACACATCAATCTTAACCCTTCAATATTTTGAGATTATCTCCACCATTTGGCATTACTATTTATCACCAGGGAGGAAGATGCAGCAGGGTATCACAAAAGTTGTGGATGGTATATCTTACACATGAATTCTCTTGCGTTGGGCGGGTCTTTTTGTCTCTCGTCTCCATGAATCCTAGAACGCGGAGGTGGGTGAGCGCATCCAAACCGGACCATTTCAACCAACCCAACAAAAACCCATTAAACCAAACCCTTCCCACTTCTCCCTCCCTCCCTCCCTCCCTCTCTCGTAGCTGTGGGTCTGAATACTTACTAATAAACACCAGTCGGCGCATCCAGCCGCCGCCCGTAGGCGATGTGGGTAGGGGGGCGACGCCGTGCGCAGGAAACGCAACAAAGCCCAACGCAAGCGCCTCCGCCAGGATTCCCCGTCTACGATCGAGTCGCCTCTCTCATCGCCGCCGCAAGGCCAGCAAACGCCGTATCTGTCAAGGAATCCCCCCTTTTCTTCTTTTTCATTTGCGTTTGTCAATCTCAGAGTTGGGCATCCTCGCTTCTAATGGTTTTTGAACTTTAGATTTATTTGTTTTCCCCAGTTCTGGATGAACGTGTAAGCTCGACTGATTGATTGATTTTTTTGCATGGTATGTAGTTGTGTCCACGAGTTGCTGACAAATTTGTAAGTTTTAGATATGATCGTTTCTATGTTGATTGATTTTTAGGTGTCCTCGTTTGTCTACGAGTTTTTCATTGTTATGTAATTTTTCGATGAACTTTTATGGATGCGTTCTCGATGAATTTGCACATTTTAGATACAACTCGTTTCTATGAGTTTTTGATCAATTGTTTAATTCGTTTTTTAGTTCTTTTTTTTGTTTCTATGATTTTCTTTGATGAAATTCTAAATTTTAAGTATTATTCGTTTCTACGAGTTTTTGATGAATTTGTAAACGAATTCGAATTTTGGGATGATCAGCTAGCTGTATGTAATCATTGATGCGATGAATTTATTCCTTCAGTAGGTGGAATTATGGAGAAGCTTCTACAAATGAAATTTAGATTATATTTATTTTACTTCATTCATAAATCTTGATGTTGCAGGGCATGTGCTTCAGTGTCCCTACGCAGGAGGATCCATTTAATGATAGGTTTGATAAAAACAAAGATGCTAATGGGAAACTTGACAAGTCTGCCTTGTGTAAAGTAGATTCGAAATTATCATCAAAACACAATAATTCTTTGTCTAGAGAGACTGATTCCGCAATTGTCAATTTTGAAGAAATTTAAGAGGGAGAATTCAAAGATTAAAGACATTAAGTTGGCACATTCTAATGGTGCAGGAAGGGAGAGAGCTGAGGAGTAACCCAAGGGATTAAATGGCAGTTTTTAAAATGGGCTTTGAAATGTTAATGCTGGTAACACTTGCAGTCTTTCAAAGTTTGTTGTGCAATGTTTTTGTCATATACAGAAGTCGTGGATGTTTTTGATTCAGAAAAGCAGAAACCTTTGTTAGCCGATGGTTGGGGCATTCAGTTTTGGAATACTTGCTCTAGGGGGTCAAGTATATTGGAGATCACTGGAACTGCTACTAGCAGAGAGCAGGTGGCTTGGGTTGCTTCTACTGCTTCTGACATTGTCACTGAAATGGAAAAAGATGGCACAATACTTGGCAGCCCCTTTCTATTGTATTTAGTATCTTCCCAGGAAGTTGCTGTCAAGGTTTCCAATGCTTTTGTTTATTTTGCTGTCATATTTCATCAACACATGTTTACGTTTGTTTTAATTGTTTTGATTACTTTACTTTCATGTTTAACTCTGCTGGTGACATTCATTTTTGTGGTGTTATTTGATCCATAGGTTAGATCATTATGCAAACCGCTAAAGTTTCTTGGCATTCACACAGTTTGTTTGCATAATGGGGCTGCTTTAGATCATCAAGTACACGGGCTAGAATTTCTATTCTCTCTTGTCTTAAATTTAGCCATGACTATATCCTTGTATCCTTTTCTTACTCTGGTGTTGTGTGGCCTACAGCTTGAGGAGTTGTGAGCCTGAATTCCTTGTAGCCACACCTGAGAGGCTTTTGGAGCTTGTGTCTTCGAAGGCTATTGACATATCTGGAGTCTCCCTGTTGGTATGCTAGCTATTCTATTTGTTGATGAGTTCAACTGTCACATTTTTTGTTTTGGATTTTTTTTTTTAAAAAACTATTTTCCCATTCTTCCATTATTTTATTTTAAATGGTGTGTGTTGTTCCTGTAACTTGTTTATTAGGTTATTGATGGGCTAGAGGAATTTGTTAGTTCAAACCTTGGAGATGTTACAAGAACTGTAAAGCAACACATTCAAGGAGATCCACAGACAGTCGTCTTTACCAGCTCCTATGGCAAAGGCTCCTCTTCTATCATTGAGCATATTTTCAGACAACCTTTTCGTCAGCTAAAAGTGGATAATGATGTATCTGGACATTGATTGTCAATCTCACGAAGTGTACTCTTACATTTTGCAATTGCAATAACAGGTACACCCATTTATATTTTATTTTTTGAAGACAAATGTTTGACCTACCTAGTTGTCCCAAACGAGGGTAAATTAGTGAAATGTCAGATAAAACTGTAATTTTAGAAAACAATATATACCTTGTGGTTCAGCCTTAAAAATTGCGTACTGGGATAATATGTGCAATTAGTAATTTTAACAAGGACTAGATGTGAAGTTTCCTGTTACAATCCTAATCCGACTAAAATGTACAAATCTAGAAAAACATGAGGCTTGAAGGCAGATAATGAAATAAGCTTTCCCATGTATCATTGCTTCAAAGAACACATGGAGTGAACTTGTATAGCGAGATGGAGAAAAAAGTTTAAGGGCAAAACTTTTTACAAATTGCAAACAAAGGCCTAAACAGGGCTGAATCGACATGAGGAACTCTTTAAGGCTTTTTCAAAGACCTATAATCCATGAAGTTAATATGTCCAAGCCCTAGAAGAGGCTGGGAGGAGAAGCACCTTCCTCAAGGGTTATCTCATAAAAGAGGTCCGTAGAAGTGTTGTAATTTCTGCAAAGACTTCGGGTCTGTGAGGCAGAGGGACTGACACCTTTCTGGTCTTTGGCCCAGCCACTGTTGGTGGAACCTCCCCTTGACCTTGATCAGAGGGAGACTCTCTTTTGAAAAATAAGGGCGATCTCAACCTTACTGTTTTTAGGTCCTGATGAAGGTGTTGTATTAGTGTAGGAGCTCATATAAAGGGATTAATCATTTATATAGAACTGGCTAAACATCTATTTAGCAGTTTGTGTAAATTTTGAAGCACAAAATGTGGCAAATGCTGATACAAGTTTACTTAGATGACCTGGCCAGATATGGATTTCTGAAATTTGACCGTTAGAAATATTTTTTCGTCCTGTTTTGCATTTAGGCGAAGATTTTCATAAACTTCAATATCATTTATTTGGGCCTCCCATAATGCAAACAAGAGCATCTGCATGCATTTCAAATGTCCGTTTGACTTGCTGCTTTGATGAAACATTACTTGAATCTTTGTGGTGGTTGCCAGAATGAATTTTATGAAATTGTTGGTATTTTTACTTCTTGAGTTGGACTGACTCAAAATATCAACTGAAAGAATTGTGCACACTTTCTCATTTTGTTTCCATTTATGTTCTTAAGTCCAAATTTGCTCATCTCTTTTTAGAAAGATGCTGATAAATTGTGAATTAAATACAAAGTGCATGTGCTAGTATCAGAAAATGGAAGAAATAAACCAGTCAGACATCTGAGCCATAATGTCTTCTTATGTACAAGTTCGAGGTGAGAACTGGGTTATTACATTGAGCCTCCTCTACTTGGAACTTCAAATGCCGGAGTTACTGTTAAAAATCGGAGTGGTTTATCTTGGTAATATGCAGATGCCACAGATAGCATTCTTGATTTGATTTGATGTCCAATTTGTATCTGAAGTTCTAGTCCTTCATTTTGAGTGCAATTTTGTCTTCAACTATTCTTTTAATAATAAAAAGTAATGATATGACATGCAAAATGTTATTCACTGACATCGCCATTGCAATTCCATAAATGGGTGTGACGTTTTCTCTTGGGCTTCATTCCTGAATCCAATTGACTAATACATGTGAAAAGGATGGTAGCGTCATATGAGGATGAATCTCATCTCTCTTTTCCATTTTATTTGTATCTGTTTTATCAAAACGAAAAACCTTTCAGGGAGTCATGTTCTTCTTTGGACCTGGGTATGACAATGCTCTCACAAAGAAATAATCAAGCAAATGAATGATAAAATTCAAGACTGGTTAGGTTTGAAGACCGGGCGCAATCTCCATCCCTCGCCATTGAACAAGGTGTACACAATCGAATTAATCTGCAACAAATGTTCAAAGACCGCAAATAGAAGCACCAAGCATCCTTTATTGGTCGATGGCGAAAGAAGTCATTAGTTTGGAACAAACGTTCCCACAAAGCCAAGACCCATAACGAAGAAGGCAGCAGCCTGGAGAGAGAGATATATGAAATAGTGGTTCTTCCCATACACCATGTCATAGCAAGCAATGGTGAAGAGATAGGCTCCAACGCAAAGCTCCGACAAGTGAAGGCTGGATAATAGCAAGCACAAGAAGATAAATGAGTTTTCATGCCGATATTACAAAAGTATGACCGAAAGATCAAGTCATCAACAGCTTTAGCAAACTTCGAACCTTCCACTAATTCTACCGAGACGCTTCTTGGTAGCTTTTGTGGTGTTTTTGAGGGCGTCGCCCAGCTTCTCAGTGACTACCCATTCATTCACCCTTCCTGCTTCAAGTAGTCCAACGAAAGTCGCCTTGGTTCGGTGCATTGCCATTACATTCTCAAACAGAATCCAGAATGTGAGAAGGTGGATGGACCTGGAAGAAAGTTGAGATGCACAGTTTAGGACTAATCAAGCTGCAGGGGAGGCTTGGATCAGTAGGAGGCACAATTGAACTGAAAATAGATGCCAAACCTTGGTGTACCAACTGCATTTAAGATGGTGATGATGGAAGGGATATACACAGCTCCCCACTTGGGGATCTCTACTTCGGGAACTAGGACAGTTGCAGGCATGATCACACAATAAAATACGAAGGTGACAACGTGGGCTACGATCTTTCGAACAAAGAAAAAGCTGTAGATCACGTACAACTTCTTGAATGCAGTCACTTTCTGCAATGCCCAACAGAACCAAAAAGGTGATCAGATGGGTAAATCGACAATTGGGTTGATCATGTAACATGATTGGAGTTTCACCTTGTTTCTTACGATCTCCATTGCCGTCTTTCTGAAAAGATTGGCAGGACCGCAGGACCATCGGTGCTGTTGATATCGGTAAGCCCTGAATGTGCTGGGCAATTCACTTTTGGCCTGCAATGAGCAAGGTTGAAGCTTACGTTAGAATATTGGTCTTATGGACAGTTGAATGCAACCATTAGAAACCAGTGGGGAAATAGTATACAGAAAGCAAGAATGATTTGCAATGAAGTTGGAAGGCATCATGACCTCAACATCTCCGAGGTATACGAACTTCCAACCCTTGAGACTGGCTCGGACAGCCAAGTCCATATCCTCCACGGTGGTCCTGTCCTTCCAACCTCCAGCTTCGTTTAAAGCTGCCAATCTCCAAACTCCTGCTGTCCCTGCCATGCCAGCCATAATAGGCTCTTGAGTAGAAGCGCAATCAATGGAAGTTGTGAACTATGATGCTATGGATGGATATAATTTTACCATTGAAGCCGAAGAAAGCATAGGTGGAAGAGCCCACTTCCTGCTCCACCTTAAAATGGTAGTCCAGAGACATCTCCTGCATTCTTGTCATCAGACACTCGTTCGCATTCACTGTCACAATCATCAATCAGTGCATACCACTAAGCTTTTTCTCGGTACCTTAACAAGTTACAACACTAATGAACCTTATTCTACTGTATCCTCATAACAAGTTGCTTTCAACGGTTTTATGTAGATCAACACTGGAGAAATGGGTAATTGTTAGCCAAAGCAAAGCTATAAATGCAACTAATAAGTGAGCTAATTATGAATTTGAGAGAGCAGGGGAAGGAGAAAGGTTGACAGACAGACCGAACTTCCAACGAGCTTGGACGAGGGCGATGTCAGGGTTGTGTACGAGGAAAGGGATGGCCCGACGGAGGAAGTTGGCCTCCGGTTGAAAGTCGGCGTCAAAGATGGCAACATGGTCGCAGAGCTTCACGTAGCTGTGCTTCATTCCCTCTCTGAGTGCCCCTGCTTTGTACCCATTCCTGTTGTCTCTTATCTCATACTTGATGTTGATCCCTTTGCTTGCCCACCTCCTGCACTCCTCCTCCACCATTGCCTGCACTTGTTATGACCTTCCTCTATCAGTAATCTTCGTAATCGTTTGTGTTAAAGATGATGAATGGGGCTTTGCATTTTCACTTCAAGAATTGCTCTAGATTAGGAGTTACACAAATTTGTTCTACTTGTATCAAACTGTCTAAAACTAGCTTTAAATTTTTTTGTATTACTTTGAGAAATATAATTTTGCCAGATCGATCTGTGAAGCTTCCTTTCCTCCTCCGTTCTTGCAACTATTGGTGTATGATTAACATTAGCCTAACTAATCCAAAATTAATTGTACCAATTCCATTCCATGTTTATAAGAAAACTGACTCAAAACTACAAATTCTGATTGTAGACATTGGGCTTAATAGACCATAACGTGCCTAGGCTGTGGTTGATGAGCATGGGAGAATACGGGCCTGCTTGCGTTTTCACATACACGAATGGCCCAGACTGTTCATTAAACACGAAGATCACAAGGGCCCAAATGAAGAAATGAGATTTTTTACCATTTTGTAGTTTCCTCAGTTTGGCATGCAGACTTGCTGCCATTGACTGTTAGCTAGGAACGCTGGATCGGATAAAGCCCGATAAAAATGGAAGATTGTAATCAATCTCAGTGTCCAGTCGATGAACTTGTTATGAGTGTCAGCTGTGACAGTGAGAAGTAAACGTCTTCGGGGACCCCAGATGAATAGTTTGTGATTTCTTGATGTTTGTCAACAACTACCAAAATATATGGAGCCTTCTGATGCGACATGCATAGGGGCAGACGTAGCAGTACGTACCTTAATCACAGGGTCAGTTGAATCGTCGAGAACTTGAATAATGATTCGATCCGAAGGCCATGACAGACCACAAGCAGCTCCAATGGAAAGCTGGTAAACCTGCACAATTTGCAACAAAGAGATTGAATTATAACAGAAAAGAAGCCAACGTAAAACAGGGCGGAATACAAAATGGAAGGAGATTGATGTTCATGAATCGTACCTCTTTCTCGTTGTACATGGGGATTTGGACTAGAACCATAGGGTAGGCCGAGTTGCCGAGCTCCACATCGTCCTGCATTGGATCCCATTTGTATTGTTTTTCGGGTTTCCGGCCGAACAGTTTGACGAGGACGATGACAACACCCATGTAAACCCTCTCAATGAAGAGCATCAAGGACATGGCCAAGCACACAAACACCGCAACTCTCAGAAACGGGACGATGATGGGTGCTCTGGTTTGACGCCAAATGAGTCTTAGGTACTCTGCAGTGTCTTCTCTAGTCCCCTGGAATGCCTCTGGGAGGAGAGTGGTGGATGAATACCGCTCCATTTGAATGATCTATGAACGCTATGAATGAATGAATGAATGGGAAAGATGACACAGCTAGCCTAGTTGTGTGTGATAGGAATATTTCATGAAAGTTTGCATGGGTTTTTAAAGCGGACTGTCTTCTTTGATTCGCTGCTCAGCTACGTAATAATCAGAATGAGGCATAGCAGGACTGTCTGTCTCCCCTACTCATTCACAAGTTTGATAAAACAGAGCTGGAACAGTTCTGTATGACTAAACAAGAAGCAGAGAGAAGACATTTTATCTTTCTGCCCTGTTTTCAGTGCAGCTCAAATTGCAAATGGGCATGATTGAATCAACAGACTATAACTCTGGGAGAACAGTGAAGGGAGAAAGAAGAAGAGAGGGAAAGGCACAAGATCAATAGTCAGGAGTCCAGACTCTACTTATTGTATTTGTTGTTGTTGAGAGGAAAAGGTCAGATGAATATAATTGCATAAACTGTGAAGGAGACAATAGAGAAGAACAGATTTCCAAGCTGCTAGGGTGGACTTAGTGATATGGCTTATATAACGTTAAAGATGCATGGAGAAAAGGGATGGAGAAGGTTATTCACTCATGAACAGAATGCCAAGTTTGTCACTTCCTTTTGCTCAAACCATCGGCCCTTACATTTTCCGCTCATGGTTCTCATTTATGCCTACTGATGTCTCAAATCATTATTACTTTAACATGACATTTAAGAGTTGTTAGAGTGAGGTTTAATTAAAAATAGGAATAAGGTTTATATACAAGTATAATTTATCAAAGCTGACATAATTAATAGTATCCTTGTGTATCGTGGAGTGCCTTGAAGTTTATTCGGTAGATGGCTAGGAAAGCAGGGGTGGTGTGAGTAAGCTTTCCCTAAACCCATCTAGCTCCGCCCTAGAGCGCCAATCATCCTGGGAATCAATGGTGGAGGTGCACAGCCTCCCGGCGTCGCTCCTGAGAGGAGCTAAAATTTTTCTAAAACCAAAGTTACATTAATCAAATTTTGGTAATTTCCAAATAAAGATACTTGATTTTTGGATTTAAGAATGTTAGGGGTTTTTATACTGGTTAAAAATTCAATTTATAATTGAACCAATCAAATCCAAACTGATATAATATAACTTATATTTTATTTATTTTGAGATTCATAATATTTAATCTTGTTAGAGAAGTAATTAAGGGTAATCTTAAGTCCACCTAATTTACATGTTAGTAATTAGTACTCCCTTCTTGAGGCCCACTAGTGCTATACGTATACGCAACAAATCCCAGCTCAACAACACTAATCTAACTATCCAAGAATGCCATCTATAAAATATACTTCTTTCAATTTTGTAGCTTGTGCCCCAACTATTCTTCTTTTTGTTTCTAGCTTGTTTACTATTCAATGTCATATATATATATATATATATATATATATATATATAACCATTCTCAAACTAATTATTACATTTAATCAAATATGGTATAGTTCTTCTAATAAACACTCATCGTATAATTCGATAAAATTAGCAAATTTTATTCAAATCATCCATAATTGAAGAAGACACCTTTCATGGTTGTTTAATTTGTCTTATATATTAATTGGAGGACAGGCACCAAATGATATATTTAATTAATTTTTTTAAAAAAAATCATAATAGTATTTTTAAGTAAGTTACAAGATGGAAGTGCAGACTTCATATTTTCCTCAAGTGTAGAAGTTTACGAATGGAAAGTCAAAACGGATTGCTTTAGTTACACCTAATTTAAGGGCTTAAATTTTCTCAAGAAGTCTCCTCATGTTTTGATATCTCATTTCCCAATACAAGTGAGGGGGTACACTGGCTTCCTTGCTAGCAGGCGTGCAGAGTTGTATATGCAACAAATCAACTCAAAAAATTCCAACAACCTTCTTCACCAACTCATCCCTTTCAATCAATTCATTGATCTTACAGTTGTTTATATATACTTAACTTGATCCTCTGGGTTATTATATATGTACTACCATCTCATTAGTTACCCTTCTTATGACAGCTTAGTTTATTATCAATCAAGAAGAGATGCGCACTGTTTTTGTTCGATATTTGTATCATCCAGCCAAGCCACCAATAATAATATAACTGTTTGTGATCGACAGATGGCCATTTTTTTGCAATTCTTGTTGCATTCATGTATACCAGGTTTTACCTGTATAAGCATCGCTAAGCGATCGATAAAGACTGATCGATCGGTTGGTTGAGTGTATGATACATTATTATGTCTATATATGATTGTCTACATAAACAATCCCAAGGATCCGCAGTTGAATATAATTTAAAAATAGTTTATATTTTATATTTTTTAATTAAGCATACGTGAAATATCGAGCCATGAAACTTTAAACTTTGATATGGCCATTTCATTCAATTAATTTAATTTAATAGAATGCTTGTTGGAATAATCCGACAAACAAGAACAGTAAGGAATGCCACCAAACTCGTGCAGGTATTGTTCTTTCTAAATAGGCAAGAAGCCGATTGATGGTGCTCAATCATAAGCCATGAAACCGACGTTTTAATTCAACGAAACAGGTTGTAAACGATCATTTTGAATCCGATGTATTATGAATAAAAAGGTTATTACAAGCACGGGTTTGACAATGAAAGAGCTGCTGCTCATTGTTTATATCAACAGCTGGATCGATAGCTCGTTTCTGCCTACCTTCCAGTGGGTGGCTCTTGACCTGATGTATTCATGCAGTTGAGAAGTTTAATCACCGGACGGTACATATAATATCCATGCCTACAACGTATTGCATTATTCTTGAAATGATCTATTGATGCGGCAACTTATCGCAAGCATAATCTAATGCTATTAGTTTTGATGGATTAAGCTTTACCTAATCGAGGTGATTACAATTTCAATGTACTCTTGCTAGTTGCTAATTTTCTTCATTATTTGAATAGGTTGGGTGACTATTGAGTCGGTTTTCCTGATCACACACTAATGGTATGATGGTGTGCACTGAGTGACACGGTTTGGTTTCGGAAAGATTGGCACCCGGTTGAAAATGGGCGGGTCCAGTTTTACGGGATCAGAAATCTAATTGACGATACATAGTTATTCAGGTTGTTTTTTAATCAAACCCTATATTAACACAAAAGACTAAATGAAGGATAACACAATTTTTTCGTGTTTGAACTAATCAGCACTTACTACCATCCATATGTTCTTGAGAAGAAAATACCCACAATTCACAAAACTCTTTTGTTATGGGTGTGATGGATTGGGGGGTAGGGGGAGGTCGGTGGTTTACTGTTGAGACTTTGAGCAGTGACTCTTCAACCGACGCCATGCCACCTAAGGTCACCATTTTAAAATGTTGTTTTATTTTGCTGGGTTGTCTGCGCTTCTGTTCCTTGCAAGTCCAATCAAACCATGGTAGCGCGTGTATTCTCCATGGGATTTGAGAACCAACTTTGCATACTCCCAGATTTGGCCCAGGCAGTGGGGATCATTTATACATTCAATCGTGATCATGTACTATACGATCATTAATAAGGGATATGCCATCAACGAAATTCGCACTTCCTGTTAAATGTTCGACAATTTGAGCCTTTTTTTTCAAATAAGAAAAGTATAAGCTTCTATTAATTTGAACAAATATAATCGTTTATCTCCTGGCAATGATGTTAAATTTCAAGGCGATGACCTCACTAGCAGCATGTCAAATTTCATCAGTGGATAATTTTATGCTTCCATAAAAAGGGTCTAAAATCATGTATGGGGATGTGTAGGACAAAGAAAAAAGTTGAAATATTTTTATCTTCGTTAAATTTTGAGAAAAAGAAAGAAACAAACCCCTCCTAACAGCCTGACATGGTAAATTTCATGGCGATGGCCTTCGGCAGGGCCTGTCACAAAATGTAATAATTAAGTAAAATAATATTTAATGGTTTTTTTCCCAACCAAGTGATCAAGTCGAGCACTAACCACGCCCAACCCTACAAGGACAATCAAATAACACTTAAAACTCATCTCACATAAATCTTACCACTCAATTTTATTATAACCCAAGATTTATAATTGATCTCCTATGACCACTCAAATATTATTCAGGAGGTGAGACTAATAACAAGACGAGAAGGAAGGACGTGACTACAAACCTTCCCATCATTTGAACCCAGCGAGGAATAAGAGTAGCAGCAGCTCGATATAAAATGACGAGTACTACAAACATCGCGACTTTGTTTGCGCTCCTTCAAATGGACTCTCCATTGACATCATTTGCACTAAAAAAAGCCAGCCAAGCTCTAGTATGATTTTAAAAATGGGTCATCATCAAAAAGCTTGAGGCCCAACCATGTTGAGGCCCGCACACAATCTACAGTTTCATCAATATACATGCTGAAATCCACTATGAGTGCATTTTTTCCTTTATTAATTTGGCGTCTCAATGCTTTTGTATCAGATAATTTGCATCATTTACAATCTCACAAAAGAGACAAATTATGAAGGTCCGACGAAAGAATCAGATCCTCAATCATTTTAGTATATCATCTATTCATTCGTACCTTAATTATTTGCCACTGGTACTTCAGTTTGCAAACACACAAATTTTCACAGCAGCTAAATCATAGGACTAGCGTCTGGAAAAGAATAGCACAGGTATACTGGTGAATGCCTAGTGTACGTCACACCTCATTTTAAAACATGGAACAGGTTCTATTGGAAATAACTCAATCCAAATTTCTATGATTGGGATTACTCTCTAAGGTAAAGAAGTAGACTTCTGCATTCAACCATAATTAGTACATGCAGCCAAGTTGTACATTTGTATCTCTAGGCATCAAAAGGTGTCATATATTATGAGGAAAATTCTTCTCAGCTAGATAGATGAACTATATGTCAGGGCAGGGGAACAAACATTTTTCGGAAGAAAACACGAGAAGTCAAGTGCAATAAAAGACATCCTGTTTTACCAGGACATGAGGCTGCCATTTTCTGATTGGTTTTAGAATTTACAGTTTATGATTTAGGGTTCGGAGATTCAAATTTAGAGTTTAGAATTTATGGTTTAGGGTTGGAAGATTAGGTTTCAACGTTTAAGGTTTGGAATTCAAATTTACAGTTTAGATTTTATGGTTTAGGGTTAGAAGATTAGGTTTCAATGTTTATGGTTTGGAGATCAAGATTTAGATTATTACGTTTAAAGATTCTCTGCACCATAATCACGGTTCCCTAAATCTCTAAGCCCTACACCCCCATTGAGGAAAACATTTCCATACTGCAATGATGAACACTTTTGATTGATATAAGTGCTTAATTGAGTAAGTTGTGTCATTTAATTACTGTTTGCAAGAAGGATTCTTTGTGAACTCAAAATACTGATTCTGGTGACCACGAGATTCAGCCTAGGGCGATCTTATTGCTAGACAAGACCAGAAAGAACTCAACAACTAAAGAATTTGAGCCAACCCCAATAATTTACTAGAGTTGTCATATTCTATGATGCAATAGTAAACTGCGATCAAACAGCATTGCAATGTTCCAATTCATTCAGCAATAACCTTTTGCATTTCGGATGCAACTAATGCCAACAAGCACCGTCAAAACCAGGCATTATCCATATATTGCATTCGATTCAATAATATGCTCAATATCAATTCAAAGACAGATCCAATACAACTACGAGAAAACTAATCATCTAAAGTCAAATCACAAAAACAAGCATTAGGCTTTGGGTTGAATCAGAGGAAGGGACCTGTTCTCAGAGCACCTTGAGCATGTCCTCGGCGCTACTAAAAGTAAAGGCGCCGCCTTCCTCCATATTCAGCACCTTCACGACCCCATCCTCGGCGAGCAGGGCGTACCGCCTCGACCGGACGCCGAGCCCCACCGGCTTATCGCTCAGGTCGAGCTCCGCGCCGATGGCACGGGTGAAGTCCCCGTTCCCGTCGGAGAGCAGCAGGACCTCGTCACTGACGCCGAGGCTCTCCTTCCAGGCCCGCATGACGAAGGCATCGTTGACGGAGACGCAGGCGATGGTGTCGACGCCCTTGGACCTGAGCTCGGCGGATTTCTCGACGAAGCCGGGGAGGTGCTTCTGGGAGCAGGTAGGGGTGAAGGCGCCGGGGACGGCGAAGAGGATGACCTTCTTGGAGGCGGTGAGGTCAGAGACGGAGACGGCCTGGAGCTCGCCCGCGGGGTCGAAGTATGAGAGAGTGGAGTCGGGGAGCTTGTCGCCGACAGAGATGCCGGCGGAGACGGTGAGGCGGCGGCGGTGGCTGTTGGGGAGGCGGAGGGAGGAAGAGGCGAGGAGGCGTGTGGAGGTGGAGAGGTGGGTGAGGAAGGAGACGGTGCGGATTGAAGTAGTGAAGGAGAGGGCGGCGGCCATTGTTGTTTAAAGCCGAAGGTTGGAGAAGATGGGATGGTGGTTTTTAATGGCCGAGGGTGAGGGTTGGGAAGATTTGGTTGTCGGAAATGTCGACGGGGAAGTTGGCGGCACTCGTAGTGTCGTTTTTTATATACACCAGGCTTAGTCTTGGGTGTCATTGTGCTCCATGAATTGAGTCTGAGTTAATTAATGACAGAATAAATTTTGGAGACGCCTGAGGGAATGAGTGAATAAAAAATTAACACGTCCCAAGTGTGATATCTTCCCTGTTCAGCCTAGCATAACAAGAAATAAATGGAAATATTCTCCTTAAACAGCAGTAAGAATGGGGTTGCCCCTGGCATTTAATAAAACACAATCATTAGCGGCCTTCACAACTTGTGAATACTTCCTTCAAGAACATCTCCATAAGAGCCACAAGCCTCCTCTATTGTGGAAGTAGAGGCTAGAGATCTGCATTAGAGCGGCAAGGGGACTCCATTACCGCCGTACCAGAGCCAGGTACCCGATCATACACAAGGACATAAAGACCACCATCGACGAGAATTGGGTGGCCAAGGTCTCAGACTTTGGCTTTTCCAAAACAGGGCCGAGCCTTGATAAGATCCATGTGAGCACGATGGTGAAGGGTAGCTTCGGCTACCGCAGCCCAGAATACTTCTGACGAGAATACTTGATGGACAAATCTGACGCCTACTCGATCGGGGTGGTTCTGTTCGAGGTGTTGTATGCTCGCCTACCCTTGTGGCCAAGGAGCAGGTCAGCCTCGCCGACTAGGCTCTCCACTGTTAGAAAAAGGGTACACTCCACGACATTGTTGACCCCCAACTGAAAGGCAAGATCAACCCCGGATGCTTGAAGAAATTTGCTGAGATGACGGAGAAGCGCCTATCCGACAAAGATGCCGATCAGCCGGCGATGGGGGATGTCCTATGGAACCTCGAGTTCGCACTCCAGCTGCAAGAGACCACGAACAGCAAGAAGAACGTGGATGATGTCAGCAATCACGACCATGGCCAGTAGCCGGGCGGCGAGAGCATGTTGGATGGTCATGTTGCAAGGGTTACCATTGAAAATTTGGGTCTAACAGATGAAGTTTCAGACTCGAGCTCCAGCGCAGTGTTGTCGCAGCTTGTCAATCCCAAAGGCTGGTTAGAAGCTGGGAAAGAATTATATCCTTCGTATGATCTCGCTATTTTGGTTCAACGATGTTTGATTCACCTGTCATATTATGAATTTGTGAGTGGATCCTCGTGTTGAGATTGGAACTTACAGAATAATAATCGATAATTCACACTTCTATCTTTCTCAACAGATAGAAAAATTCTTTATTTAGAATAAAAAAGAGAATAAATAAATAAAGAAAAAGACTTTTATCTATTTTTCATTCATAATTGATATGTGAATTATTCGGCTTTCTTGTCTGAAAGGAAAGTTCAAAATGGTTTGTAAATTTTGAAATTGTTGTAGAACATACTCTAAATTTAAGTCATAATTATCATAAAATTAATAAATAAATAAAAATAAAAAATACGGATTTTTGTAGTTACTGCTTAAACCATCCAAAAAGAACCCCGCCCCGCCCATATTTATCCAATGGATACAAACTGCTCATGGTAAGACTTCACATGGGTTCGATATACTCTTATCTTCAACGAGCGGTCCAGCATTTAATGCTGGTCGAAGAATATGGTTACCGGGCTGGTTGAGTGCCGTTAATGAATGTGCTCTGTGTTTGTTACGAACAACGCATGCTGTTTGCTAATTGTATATGATAGACAAGCTTTCCCAATTGCTTAATAGAGTTTTGTAATGTTTATCACTTCTTTAATTTCAATTATCTATGTTTCAACAAGCTTATGATCAATAGTACGGAGGGAGGGTTTTTTTCAAAGCAATCATATGGAGTTGGTATTTGATAATGCTTGAGTTCCAAACCGAAAATCCTGCACCCACGAAAAATTCACACTCCAAAATTACAGAACTTCGATTAAAATATAGGTTGAAATATACATGGACGCCTAAAGAACATCCCTGCCCATCCCCACCCGCAACCCATTGACGCCAGCAACACACCCAAAAGCATTGATGTTGGGCCACCGTCGGTGGTGACGTGGATGCACTCGGCATCGAGGTAGTCGGTGGCGACAGGGATGCACTTGGCGCCGGGGAAGTTGGCGACGAGGGCGTCACTTGGGGAAGGAGGGGAAGTGGTTGAGCAAGGCCTGGTGGGCATGGGAGGCTTTGGATTGGCCATGAAGGCCTTAGTGACGGTGTCCATTGGGAAGGAGAGGGTGGGGAGGGAGAGGGGGACGTTGCAAGTGAGGCGCATTGAGAGGTCAACACCATGTCAGTCCCTAGACTTACATGATTGTTTTTAATTAAACGTTGTTTCCCGTTATTTCTTATTGTGCTGGGCGTATAATATTCAGGCATCTCAAAAATTTATTCTTAAGTATAATAATGAATGAAAAGTAATAAAATATAAAAAAATATTATATAAGTTAGAAAATGTTGAATAAAAAAGTTATAATACTTAAGTACATGTTGATATTTACATGCTAATTTGAGAGCTAGTTGAGAGGAATTATTCATGATCAAATTGGACTCAAATCAATTTAGGGTAAATTTGAGGCAAAATGATTTGAATTCAAAAAGGTTATAATTAATGATGTTTGGATTTTTTTATTTAGTATAATTTGTATTAAATATTATTTTAAGAATTAAAATATCTTAATGTGTAATAATATTGTAAGTGTTTTGAATCAAGTAAACACACATCTAAGACTTTTTATTTTTGTTGTGTTCGAGCTCCGGACGAATTTTAATAAAGTTTTTACCAAGTCAAATATTGAATTAAATCAAATTTAATCAAGCCATCAGCGACCTTATCGACGAGCATCAAATTCAGTTAAAAAATCATTTCACATTTATGATGAATTATTTTTATACCATTTGCTTGTGTCATTTTTTAAATATTTATGATGAAAATCACTTCAAGACGAGTGAGTGAGTAGTTCATGCGAAATTGCTTGCAATTAAGCTGGTGTCGCTCTGGCTGCTTCTCACTAAAGGTGGTGACAGGTGGGTTAAGCAGTTTGGAAGTAGTCTGGGATAGTGTAATTGTAACCCTTGGTGGATGACAATGTCACCGCTCGTGAATCTCATGGATCTAATCTGGAGATGTGAAGATGGGCCTTCACTTTCAGTCACTGGCTCAATTTGTAAACATGACCAACAACCTTGGCAAAACAATAAGTCTCTCCCAAATGCCAACTTAGTATTTTTTTTTTAAAAAATCTAGTTTCTTACATTTCTCTTTGTTCATATTGCAATTGTTGCACCAATTTTATAGGAAAAACAAAGGCTGGCAAGAAGAGGATAAAGAAATAGTCAGAGAATCACCTTTTTTTATCTTTATTTCTTTAGTTGCACCTTTGGAATAGTAAACATTAATAATAACAACTCTCGAAGAAATCTCCTAAAAAATGTAAAAGAGAAAACAACTACAACATTGTATATAATTTATGGTCTTCCTTGGTCCGTTCATAAGGTGGTTGGAACTGTGATGTCCTCGTCGTACGCTCCATGAGCATTTCCTCAAATCTTGCAACTAATTAAGGGAAATTATGTTTTATGTCTAGTTCATTAAACTTAAGGGCAAGATAAAACATGTTAGATTGTTGGACTAGCCACCATAATCGCTGATCTTTCTGTTGGTTTCGAGTCTGGACAAGGTGGACACCTACTCGACATTTGATTTTTCTTGGCTCATATACCATTACTTACCATTACCATATAGTAAATAGTAAATATATGTGAGACGGAGGCAAAATTCATTTGATGATAAAATCAAAGGCTAAATTAAGATGGGGCAACTTTGCTGGTCTGAAAGAACAGGCAAAGTACATCCAGGTAAGTCAACTATTTTCTATCGGGTGTCCATGAATCCCTCTTGGCCCTGCTTTTATGTGCAGTTCCTAAAAATTGATGAGGAGTGGAATTCTGCATCAACTTCATAGCGTTGCTCTTATTCAAGAATAGTTCTGAAGTCAATACGCACATCACTGAAGTCCTTTTTGGTTAATGTAGTTTGAGTTATTTCTACGGCAAGGTGGCAATGCATCCATGTGAAGTTATCTAATAATCATTTGACAGTGCATTCCCTAATAGAGTATTGTTGCACACACCATGTTTTCACCACTTTTTATCACTAAGACATTGATTAATTTATCTAATTAACATCTGAATTGTAATTACATGACAATCTCTTTGAAGTGATAAATACGGGTAAAAAATTTGGTGGTAAAAGTGGTGAAAGGTTGAGTGCACAAAGTACTTATCTTTGTATATTAATGGTTACGGAGGAAAGGCATAGACTCGCGGGATTTTAATTATCGACAGCAGCAATTTGGCAATGTTTCAAGGATTCCATTTTTCAAAAACCAGTCTAGCTCATCAAACATCAAGTTAAGCTTGTTTTGCAGATTTCTTCAAGAAAATCCTGTCCGAGACATGCACCCAGTTTCCACATCGAAGCAGGGCTTAATCAGATCATAAGCTACAACTCCTCCCGCTTGGCTTATTCCTTTGATCCCAAATATTTTGAGTCAGGTGCCACAACAAGGTGCCAAGGTGGAATTCACAGGAGCTCAAATTTTGCTAATATGGAGCTCCAATATCACCTCCATATGTCGCTGCCCCCGAGTTGAAATACAGAGTGCAAAATAAAAGGAACCCACAAGTTATCATTTCCTTTTCCGATAAAAGTCAATTAGGCCGGTTGGCCAAGTTTAAAAGCAAAATGACAAAAGGATTTCTTCTATTCGACCGAAAGTAAGAAGTCCTTGACCAAATTAATGGTGGATACGAAACACCAGAAAACATTCCATGTCTAGAAAAGTATAACCAACTACCCACTGACCATATACCTGTCGTCATGTCCCAAGCTCTATCTCATTCAACTCCAGTCTACAGAAGTTTGGCGGCTAACTCTCCAAGTCAAATCACTTACCACTGTGTTTAGCTTTTGTGTGGGACTGCAGTGCACTATCAGAGTTGAAGCCCCTGCGAAACAATGCATTAGTTACTGAAGAAGAATGTACAGCAATCAAATACACAAAATTCTGGAAAATAACCTACTTGCTGCAGGATTTACAAGAAAATTGGCCCAGAGATTTAGGGGTTTGTTGCTTTGATTTATCGTTAGCAGCAGGAGTCTTTCCAACTTGTTTGTTAGGATGGGGAGTAGCAATATGTACAACACCTTTCTTAACATCAAACCCTATACAAACGGCAAACCCATTAGCATTTTCAATGATCCGAAGTTGGAAAACAGGGAGGAAAAATAGCAATACCAGTCTTTTGACTGGTAGGGGTAACCAATTTAGCCTTTTTATCAGCAGTGGTCTTCACGGCAGATTCTGCCGGCCTCTTCAAGCCAGTTCCCACCTTCAACCAAAGGTCATGACAAATTGCAAACAAATAATGATTTCACACAAGCGCCTGAAAAAATTTGAAGTACATCCATCTGCATAAGGTGATAAAAAGGAGAACTTCCTTGAAAATGGCTAGCTTATACTATACCTTCTTAGGCGTTGTTCCATCTTCTTCAGAACTTGCATCCTCTAAATCATCATCCTCTTCACTGTCACTTTCATTGCCACCATCCATCATGTCCTAGAAAACCATCACAGTTTATGATGCAGTTCACATAAACAAATCTTGGTAGAATTTTCAACATAATATAATTGTGAAGAAAATGAGCTACACCCCAGGACATTAGATCTAGACAGAACAGCTTCAATCAAACTAAGAAAAAAAATTTAATCCACGACAAAAGCAACAGAACAAGACAACCACCAAAAATTCTACTGCCAGATTAGGCTATAGAAAAATTGGTTGATAATAACTGAAGGTAAGCAAATAAATCGGGGAATACCTCATCAGAGGTGTCTTCTTCTGAATCATCCTCATCAGAATCAGCGCCATCATCATCTTCGCCTTCAACAGGCTTTTCATGTTTACCAGCTTGAGCTTTCTGCTTTGCTGCAGGAAGTGCAGGTTTTGCTGCAATTGCTTTTGCCAGAGGATTAGGCTTTAATGATTTAGCTTCTTCCTTACCTGCTTAGTTCAATAAGAAAAATACTTAATAATAAGAAATCAAGAAAAGGCCAATCAACAAAAAGCAGCATTACCATTAACAGGAAGATCCATCTCATCCTCAGATTCTTCCTCTGAACCTACAAATAGTTTAATAAAATTAAACTTATTAAGTGCAGTCATAAAAGCATAAAAGGAGGTTCAAACCAAGTAACACAGTGAAAAATGCATCTGAAACAGCATCAAAGTAACAAACAGGTAAGAAAATAGTTGCTTACCACTTAATTCAGGCTTGCACCGTCAAGAAAAGAGAGTCAAAGAAAACAAATCATCAAATAAAATCAACAACTAAAATATATCAATATAAAGAAATACAGCTTTTCAAGGATATCTGTCTTCATCCATTATAGCTTTGTAACCGCAAAGGTGGACACTAGTTTTCCCAGTGTGAGAAAGTTCAAATTCCTTTTCAAAGACCAAATCAAAAGAAAGTTGTGGAGCTTTATCAGGCGACAAGATTCCAATGACTAGCTTTTTGTTGTCAATTTTCACAGAGAGAAGTGCATCATTTGACTTCTCTTTTTTCAATTCTGCTAAAGATGCCTACACAATTTAACCAAAATGTACAACAGTAAATAGATATTGCACTGTATAACGAACATAAAGAAAAAGGAGGGTAATCAAATCCAAAAATATGCTAACCGATGAAAGATGCAAATATTTCTGATAGCCAGGAATACATTTGACAGACTCTCCAGGTTTAACTTCGATTCCTGAATGATGGACGATTGAGAAACATTGAAAAAAATGCAGTATCAAATATGGCTTTTAAGTATTACTGATTGGATAAAGCATTCCCTTACAAAATTTCAACAATACAAAAGTCACCAATTATAAGCATAAAATAGGACGTCAAGGTTAAATAAATATTTAATTCCCTAATTGTGATCATTGCAGTGTCAACGCTATTGGGTTGTCTCTTCCCCATAAATACACAAAATGACAACCAATTTTGGGCAAAAACCAAAATTTTTTTTAAAAACGTGTTTCATGTTGTGAGAGAGAAAACAAAAAGACAGACGCTTTTCTTCTTTGGTGTGGAGAAAAAAGGTAACAAGGGGAGAACGGGAAAATTGCATGGATTGAAGAAAAGTGAAGATCTTGTTGAGATTCGCTTACGATTGTCAATAATAATTTCGCCAAGTTTTTAATCGGTAATTTTTTTCTTTAAGTTTCTTTATTTGTGATTATACCAATTGTGTAAAAATTTCAATAAATTAGTATTCGGGAGTTTATTATCCAGTGGATATTTTTTATATCAAGTTGTAATATAGTGAATTTGATCTGACTGTTTATCTGCTGGGCGACGGGCGGGCATTTTACCAGAGGTTTCTATTGTATCAATCTACCTGTTGAAGCATATACTCGCGGGGTGGGTGCAGGGCGGACGGTTTCAAAGCGGACTCCTCATATTGAATAACTAAATAAAATAGATAGGCCTTTCTCTTCGTCTCAGGTCGATGGATCTTCTCAATTGGAAGATCTTCTATATGGAGAATACACATTCCAGTTGTCCGAGCCTAATTCGAATTGTTCCAAAGCAAAGATATTCACGGGGGCCGGTTCGTCCTATTCAGATATTCACGACCGAGAGGTACTGGATTCTGTTTCGGATAGGCCCTAAAAGGAGAGGGAAGGCTCGAATGCCAACAGACGTCTATTATCTAATTCACCCGACCCGATAGTACCCATTTTGGGTACGTCCAATCCTGTAGTATTTCCCCAAATTTAGGGTTTTTTACAAAAATTAGTATTGTTTATTTTGATTGGTACTTCTCATCCATTATGTGTTGAAATGGGGATTTAAGTATTTGGTTAATCCAAACTAGTGGTATCAAAGCCTGATTGCTTGATTGTAGCTAAGGTGTTCGAGGAAATTTTTAAGAGCCTAATTAGTGTATTTGTGATTTATATTTCAACAAAATGACCGATAACAAGCATATTAAGATGATATTTCTTAAGGGGCCAAATAACTTGCACTATTAGAAAGGAAAAATGATTGATCATTTATATTCTAAGGATTTGTATGAGCCTATCACTGGTCAGAAACCAGTAGAGGTGACTGATAAAGACCAGAATAAGTTGAATAAGAAGGTTATGACCTATTTGAGACGATAAGTAGATAGAGTTGTGTATCATCATGTTTTTAAATTGACATCCTCAAAAACTATTTAGAATAAACTCCAAGAAGTTTGTGAGAGGAATACTACTGGCAACAAGGCCCTATTGATGGAGAAATTAGTGAACTTGGGGTATAAAGATGGAGATAACATAAGTGAGCATCTCAATGAGAGGAAGAGCATATAAAAAAACTTGTCAAGATAAAGATGACTTTAGATGAGGAATGACAAGTTATCTTATTCCTCAATACATTACCATAGAGCTGGGAATCATTGGTAATCATTTTGAGCAATGTTGATCCGAATGGAAAACTCACAATGAACATGATAATAAGCAATTCACTGAATGAGGTGAAAAGAAAATCTCTACCAACTTTAAGGTTTCATGCATTAATGTTAGAAGAAACAAGAAGTCGATCAAGAAAGAGGGACATAAACAGAAAGGACAAGAGTTGAGGAAGGTTTAAATTCAAGAAGATCTTGAAGTGTTATTATTTTAACAAAACAGGACATAAAAAAAATTGTTGAAAGCTCAAGAAAGACTTAAAAAATAAAGACAATAGAGATCAAGGAGACAAGAACACTAATGTTGTACATGATGACTTGGTGATTCTTTCAAATTGTGAGAATGATTGTTTGACAACAAATTGTGATGCTAGTTGGGAAGTTAACTCAGGAGCATCATTCCATGCAACTTCAAGGAGAAATTTTTTTACTACCTATGAATTTTCAAATTTTGGTATAGTGAAGATGAGAAATAATGATACTTCCAAAATTGTGAGATTTGAAGATATACATATAATAACAAACATGAGTTACAAATTGGTGGTTAAAAATATCAGATATATTCCAGATTAGAAAATAAATTTGTTGTCAACCAGAGTACTTGATGACGAAGGATTTAGTTCACAATTTGCACAAGGTGTGTGAAAACTTATGAAAGACTCTTGTTGTTGCTAAAGGGAAGAAGTGTTGTAGTTTGTACAAGACTAAGACGAATCTAGTTCGAGGGGAGGTTAATATCTCCTCACTTGATTCCTCTGCTAATTTGTGGTACCATCGATTAGGACACAAGAGTGAAAAGAGACTATAGACATTGAAGAAGCTAAATCTCCTTCCTAAAGTCAAGGGCATCATAATTAATCCTTGTGACCATTGTTTGGTGGGGAAATATAGGACATCCTTTGTAAGCAAAAGTACAAGAAAGGCAAAAGTTCTTGAGTTAGTACACATTGATGTGTGTGGGCCTATTGAGGTAAAATATTTTGAAAGTTCTATTTATTTTGTCACTTTTATTGATGATACATTTAAGAAGGTGTGGGCTTATAGCATGAAAAATGAAAGAGAAACATGTAAACTCTTAAAATGATATTTTTGGTATCTTTAAGAATTTTTATGTATGGGTTGAAAGAGAAACATGTAAACTCTTAAAATGCGTTAGAAGTAATAATGGTAGGGAATATTATTCCGTTGAGTTTGATGAATATTATAGTAAGAATGAGATTAGGTATGAGAAGACGATTCTTTATACTCACCAGCACAATGGAACGCTGAAAGAATAAATATGACCATCTCTGATAGGATTAGAAGTATGTTATCTTCAGCAAAGTTGCCTAAAAGCTTGTAAGATAAGGCCATGAGCACAACTTGTTATTTGATCAACAGATCTCCCACATATGCGCTCGACAATGACATACCAAAAAGGATTTAAAGTGACAAAAAAGTAAGCTATTCTCATTTGACAGTCTTTGATTGTAAAGCCTTTGCACATGAGCCTAATGAACAAAGGGCTAAGTTTGACTCTAAAGTCGTAGAATATATTTTTCTGAGATACGGTGATAATAAGTTTAGACACATACTTTGGGATCCTAAAAATAGAAAACTAATTTGAAGCAAAGATGTAGTTTTTAAGGAAAATCAAATAATTGAAGACTTAAGCAATGAAAAATTCCCTAAACAAAATCTCAGGAAAGCTTTGAAAAGATAAAAGAACCTTCAACCTCAACTAAAAGTGAAAGAGGCTTAGGATGATACAATTATTCCCCCACCTAATAATTGTGAGGGTAAGGATGAGGTAACTGATAATTTTTCTAATGAGTTTGTTAATGATGTTAGACAGGTCCAGGCGAATTCTAACCAAGGGGAACCGACTAATGTGAGGAGATCAGTTTGTGAACTAGTTCCATCAACAAAATATCCATCATCAGAATATGTAAAAATCATTGAACGTAGAGAATTAAAAAGTTTCAATAAAGTCAAAGCTTATGTAAAAAAGGAAAAGTGGTTGAAAGCAATAAAAGATGAGATGAAATGGTAGATCTATGGTTGGTAGATCTTCATAAAGGGAAGAGAGTATCAAAGAATAAATGGATCCAAGAGATCAAATATGAAAAAAACAACATACAACCAAGGTAAAAGGCAAGGTTGGTGGTGAACGGCTACAAGTTTGGATTTGAAAGTTAAATAGTTAGAATGCCTTCTATTAAAATGCCTTCTATTAAAATTATTTTAGCTTTGGCTACAAGTTTGGATTTGGAAGTTGAATAGTTAGATGTGTAAACGACCTTTCTTCATGGTGATATTGAGGAGATCATATACATGAAGTAACTAGAGGGCTTTAAAGTCACAAGAAAGAAATATATAGTGTGCAGACTGAAAAAGATTTTCTATGGTTTGAAGTAAGCTCTTAAAATAGTGGTACAAAAAGTTTGATTCTTTTATGAAAAGTAATGGGCAGAAGAAGTCTATTTTTTATCACTGTTTGTTCATTAAAAGGTTTGATGATGATGACTTTATTATTTTGTTGCTTTATGTGAATGACATGTTTATTGTAGGACGTGATGGAGCTAAGATTGTAAATTTAAAAAATTTGAACAAATCCAGTACAATGGGAAGTATTTGGGATCGGCAAATCAAATCTTAAAAATGTCTATTCAGCGTGAGAGGGAAGCTAAAAAACTTTGAATGTCACAAGAAAAGTACATAGAAAAAGTGTTTGAAAAATTTAACATGAAAGATGCAAAGCCGACTGGAATTCCACTCGGGAGAAGAAAAGTGACTTAAGTGAAACAGAGATGAAGGAAATGACAAAGGTGCCTTATGTTTTTGTTGTTGATAGTTTGATGTATACTATGGTTTGTACAAGGTCGGACATAGTATATCCAATTGGAACGATCACCAGGCATTTAACAAATACAAGCAAAGAACATTAACAAGCAATTAAATAGATAATGAAGTACTAGAGAGGTATATCAAAAATATGTTTGTGTTTTTAAAGTGATAAACTTTTGTTGGTTGGCTACACAGATACAGACATGGTAGGTGACTTGAAGATAAAAAAATCAACATCTAAGTTTGTTGTTAATTTTACTAATGGGGTTGTGTCTTGGCAATCTAGATTGCAAAAGTGTGTTCCATTATCCACAATTGAAGCCGAATTTATTAATACTACATAAGCTTGCAATAAGATGTTATAGATGAAGAGATTTTTAAATGAAATTGGTGTTAAATAGAAGAGATACATTGTCCACTGTGATAGCCATTGTGTAATTCCCCTGAATAAAAATTCAAATTTTTATTCAATGAGCACATATGTTGATGTGAGACATCACTGGTAAGAGATGTGTTGAAAAATAAACCTTTTGAGGTAACAAAACGTCATACTCAAATGAATGTTTCAAACATTATGACAAAGATTGTGTTAAAGGAGAAACAAGTTTACTAAATGAATGCAGCAAACATAAATGGAGCTTCTCATGCCGATTTGAAGTATTTTATGGAATCGGGAAAGAGAGGTTTGATGGGTTATCCCTCCTCCATAAATACACGAAATGGCAACCCTATATTGGGCAAAACTCAAAGGCTTTTTTAGAAAACACATTTCACGTTGTGAGAGGAAAAAAAGCCAGGCGCTTTCTTTCTTTGGTGTGGCGAAAAGGATGAGGGAAGAAGGGGAAAATTGTATGGATTGAATAAAAGTGAAGATCTTGTTGAAATTCGCTTTTGATCATTAATGATAGCTTCGCAAAATTCTTAATCGGTGACAGTTTTCTTTTATTCTCTTTATTAGTGATTAATTCCAATTGTGTAGAAATTGCAATAAATTGGTATTAGGAGAGTTTGTTCTCCCGTAGATATTTTCTATATCAAGTTGTGATATAGTAAATTTGATCCGGCCATTTGTCCCGTGGTTTTTCCTTAGATTTGGGGGTTTTCACGTAGAATTGGTGGTCTATTTTAATTGATACTTCTCATCCATTATGTGTTGGAATGGGAATTCAAGTGTTTGGTTAATCCCAATAAACGCCAACCAATTCATAGAATTGGAAATTTAAATGCTTGCTGAATTAGAAAAAAAATCAGCATTTTCACATTTCACAAGTCAACATCTAAATCAAAAAAGTTTAATAATAGAAGACATGACAAAAATAAAAATTATTAAAATATCTTCTTCAACAAGACGATGTCTAGTGACAGTAACATTAACTAGAAAACCTAAAGAAGCTGACCATTGGCAAGTAACACCAGCGCTACACGTCTCAAATTAAACCTCCAAACCTTTGGGTGGGTCTTTGAATAGAAGTCAAGACATAATCTTAACCGACATTCTAAAAATATATCCACCAGCAACATTTATCCACAAAAATTCCAATCTGGCATATCCAACTTGAAAGCCCACGCAGAGCACAAATAAAGCCCGCATACCACTTATATTGTGCAAGCAATCGCATTCAAACATGAACTACAAATGGGGCCAATATTAAAACAAAAAACAAGTATGAAACAAGGTATTACGAAAAAAACGTTTTGCAAACGCAACCTTGAGCCGCCATTGAAAGGGGAAAAATGAAAAGGAAAGAGCTCACAGAGCATTTTCAAGAGAGCGTACATTTTTCTCAGGTAATGAGCCCAAAGAACTACAAGACGGGAGATCAAATGATAAAAACAAAACAAAGCATAAGAAAGCACATGAAAGCTCACCCCAGAACTCCATCTGAGCAAGGATTGGAGACAAGGTTGACGGCGCCGGCTCGGTGGAGGGTTTTGGAGAGGTTTAGGGTTTTGCGGTGGGGGGGAGGAGGCCTCTTCAAAGGAGCTATACAGGCTAGGGTTTTGCCCATTTATAAGGAAAATCCTGTTTTTTTACCAATAAGAAAATTCTAAAACCCTCTCAATCACTAGAGTCAAAAAATACAAAAAAGAAAAGATTGGCACTCTCTTGGTGTCGTGGGGGTGTTTTTGGGTCACTCCGAGCGGCTCGAGCCCCCACCTGGTTTACCTCAAACTTAATTTATATTTTTAGGAGCAAATGTTTGATATTATTAATTAGGGTAGAAAAATCACGCCTAATTATCCGAAAATAGAAAAAATAAATATTTTTTAAAATATTTTCGGCCAAAATCGTTAAAAAAAATTATTTAATACGACCCGATAACCTTCCTTGGGCGGCCGCCTAAGATTGAGGGCACTAGATTTGACTGCCCCTTGATCAGGATGTCCGTCGTACACCACTTGTAGTTGCCATCCACTAAGGCGGCAACTGAAATATTAAGTTTTTTTAAGTGGCGATAGGGGCCCCACCTATGGCCAAATTGGCCTCGAGCAAGAGCCTTAGCCAACCAAAGTATGATTAGATTATGAAAATTTATTTTTTAAGGGGATAGTTTTATACAATTAAAATTTCTTTTTTCTTTCCCATTTTTTGGGTAATAAACTCTTTATATATCTTCTAGTTTGAGTCAATGAAGTATTCAAACTAATTATAGTTTGAATCATTTTTTGATTAAATTTAATTTGTGTATATACCAACATTCTTTCCCGTAATTCAAATAATTTTACAATTGTTTTTTGAATCCAGGTTCATGTTAGGTTGGATCTATTGAGATTCAAACTCGATATGGAGCATATATTAATAAAGATCCAAACGTCAAGATCCAAATCTGATGTACGCTAGAATTTAACGAATTTACATTATTACTTCATCTATACATTATAAGGGATAAAATAACACCTTTAAATAATACTTTAAGATTATTGAACGCAAACTTTTAGGTGAAACATTTAAGGAGGATCTCAAAATTTTAAAATAAAAATAAAAGGCAAACGGTTTGATTAGCCGCATTTTGTCATGGACAGAAGTATTAGAGTTCTCTAGTTTAGTTGTGTATACTTACTGAGATTAAATTTTCGATTTCTATAATTTGTGATAGCATATATATATATATATATATATATATTCACTTATGTACATGCTTGTACTTGTAAATGAAATATGCTCTGGTATATATTTATGTATTTTTTCAAATAAATATATATTTACATCCACTCTAGATAAATACATAACTCGACCACCCTAGAATATATATATTTTAAAACATTGCGCAATCAACTCAGATTCACTGTAATGTAATCATTCCAGTGCATCGAAAATTTTGTTGCCAGCATAAATGATAATTATAAAAATGGTCAAAGAGTGGTACTACTCATGTTTGTGCAACAATGGATAGTACATAATAGTAATTTTGAGGCATTTGAGATTTATATTAGACGAGTAAGTCCATCAGATTATTTATGATACCCTGTAACATATTGTATACCAGGGCATACTCTTGTCTGCTCAGCTAGCGTATGATTTGTTAAATATAATAACTAGGCTTAGATGCTACTCCGTGCGGCATTTCTTTTCATATAAAATAGTTGATATTATCATACCCCAGACATAGGTCATGCGTCCAGACAAGGCCGATGAGCATAATAATATCTTTGGACGCAATCTCATCTCTATCACGTCTTTCTTATTTTCACACATGGATTCCCGGGGCATTTACCGCGCTCCAGGATTTTTAATTCGATTCGGGATCATGTTCGGTGCCCCGAGTACACCAAGTTAATTCTAATTTACCCATGAGTTAGCAATTTCTTTTATATCCGCCCCTTTACTAGCCGCCTAATACGTTTAAGCAACGACGTTCCTTCCCACCCACCATTCACAAAACTCCGAATGCCCATTCCTTACGTCTTGAGCCTCACAACCACCCCTTTCAGGGATCAGTCAAGTTAAATTTACTATTCTGATCTCAACAGCTGAAAAAATGCAATTTAGTCTAGCTGCTAAGGTTCAGAGAACAAGGATTTGGGTGAATGATTAGAATTTGATTCCTGGGATTGGCCGTGTGCTGCACCCCCCCTCGTGTTTGAAACTTTCACCCTGTTTCCAATAGTGAAAAAAATAAAATTAAAACCAAATTTATCCTGTTGATGTGCACTCTTCTGCAAAATGCTCAGTTTTTGACAATAAATGAACAGATCGAAACAATTACGTTCGGTATCTACTCTCCGGGGATGAAAAGAAAGAAACATAAACCAAGAAGATCTCATTGCTAGGTATCTACTCAACTACAAAGCAACCAAATTACCTTCTATAGCCACGTATGACACTACTACTTCAACCAAATTACAACCATGATATCTATCTGCCTCCAATTCACTAGCTGCACAACTGCCAGCCCAACTTGGGCTGGAAGGAATAGGAATGGTCAAGGACCATTCTTCTAACAGATCAATTTATACATAATAATAATAATACAATTAATTAATGGTGGTCTTACAACAAAAGGTCAACGAGCCACTGCCACTGGATGCCCAAGGGGAAGCTTTTCCTGAATGGCGCGAACACGACGCCCCCGTTGGATCGGCTATGGCGGCCGCCGCCGGCTTTGGGCAGAGAAAGAAGTTCCTGGATCCCAAAGTGATCATCTTCGAACCTCGATCAAGGCCTTAAAAGAATTGGAAGAAATCGTCACCAATTTTGTCCCCACAATTCAAGCACGAAAAGAGGGAAAAAAGAGATCATGCTTTGGCAGACGATTGCTTACTCTCCAAGCAAAACTGGGAGTAGTGGAGGTCGAACCCGCCGGCGTCGGAGGAAGGAAGCAGCGGCCGCCGCCCCTCCTTCTGATATTTCAGCACGGCGGCGGCGACGAGCTCCCCGACGGTTGCCTCCGGGGAGATGAGCAGGTAGAGAGGCCCCAGCCAGCCCCTCACCGTCACGTTCACCAGCACCTTCGTCGGCCGAGCCACGAGAGCTCCAGCCGCCGGCGCCGGGGCCGAGGCCATCCTCGGGGAGAAAAGCTCAGGCTGGGTCTTGGGCCGGCGGAGGGCGGCGGCGGGGAGCTTGGCAGGCGCCGGCATGCGGCCGTGGAAAGAGTTGGACTTCTCGGCGACCCTTCCCGCTTCCGTCCTCCTCCCCTTGGTGTTGGCCATGGGCTACCGTAGGCGGCGGTAGCGGAAGAAGCGGGGCCGGGGAAACCGACGGAGGTTCGCCGGCTAAGATATGGCATAAAAGCTAAGAAAGGGAGGGTTGGGCCGTGGGAGGGTGGCACATCAACATGGATGATGGGAGGCTAGACGGTTGGTGGATTGGATTTTGGAAGGGAAGAAAGCAGGGGTTGGGGTGGGGGTAGGGGTGGGGGTGACCGTGCTCCTTACTTATCAAAGGATGGAGAAGGCCGGAGACCAGGGAACCGGTATTATTGGGGATTATTGACGGGAATCTCGGAGGTATAATTCGGGTGGGATGACCGGCTGTAGCCGGTGATGTGGACAAGGCGTGTGGGAAAGCGGTCAATGGTCGGGATTAGGACGAGTCAATCAGTTTTCAAGATAATTCAGTAAAAAATTATATTTTTCTAAGCATAATCCAGCCAAGAGAGGGTTGGCCCGAGTTTAAACCTAGATCTAAACTGGTGTAACATTTAGTATCAGTTCGAAACTTCTAGGTTATCTCATTTATATATATTATAGGGATTTTAAATTATCGTATTGAATCGTAGATTTTTACATGATTGAGTTTATAGTTTGAGACTTATTTAACTTTATTTCTTTCATTTTTGCCTATAAAGTCACGTTTAAGACTCAAGTCAGTATCAATATTAGACAATCTCAATCTAAGTTTTTGTCTATATGCATATTACATATACCTTTAGGTAGGCTCCACTAGGCCACGAGTTGTTTAACGTTCAAATTACGTGGCAAAATCACTGTCATTTATGTCATCCATAACTTCACTCAATTATTTTTCAAAGAGTTCTATTAATTTTATGAGTTTTCACCTCTAGCACTGCTGCAACTTTGCCTTGCCGCTAGCAACTCTCTGACTTGTCCTTGGCTATCTGACTGGCATCCCCATGACAGCCTTGAGACATTCTTTCAATTCATACCATTCACGACCATTAGTGTCGCTGCAATCACCGTCGATGACGGCATGTTTGCAACCAGTTTCCACCATCGCCACAGTCGTTTGAGCCATTTTTTGACTTCGGTGAGCCACTTCTGGTTGATCCAACCTCCTAGATAGGTTCATCTTGCCGAGATCTTCACTTTGAGACCGCCCATGACCATCGCTGCGACCGTGATCGCCGCCGCACCCAATGGGGATTTTGTCCTTTGCAACCATTTTTTGGCAAGCTAGTGGCTGGACTTCACCGATCGCCATCGCTACTATATTCCTTGTCGTCATGGTCGTCAATCCCAATCGGTGACGATCGCAATTGTGCTGCCATTGGCATTTTCTAGCTACATGCTTCTCCCGCCCAGTCAAACTAGTTTTATAACACCCCAAATCTGGTTCACGCTCGGGAATCGAACCAGAATATCATTGGTCCCGTTTAGCTCGGCTAACCCGAACCTAACTCGCGAGGATCTACTCTCAGCGTCTTAAGATGAATATACTAATCACAATGCATTAATGAATGCACAAAATCCTAATATGCTACTATATAGATGACATGTAAACTAATTTACACACCAACAATAATTATAATAAATTAATAAGAATTTCAAAAATAGAATGGACAGAGTCTCCCTTAAAAGTGCAATTAGGGAACACCCTGTTGAAGACAACATATACAATACCTATCTATATATTAAACATTTCATTCGCACAAAATTATAATCTATTGTATAAATCACTCTGAAGCTTGGGTCTCGACCCACCTGTGCATTCTATTCACATTTCACGTCATATCATCATATTTTGTATTTAATCACATCATTTCTAATATAATAACATCATAAACAAAATATTAAACATCCAATCATCTAACATGTGTGTGCAAGAGACCTCACTGCTCCTCCGTCTAAGCCAACATATCCAGTATTTAATCCTCACCATATATATATATATATATATATATATATATAATATTAGTAACGAGTATTACTGGTTCAGAAAATAACTAATATCAAACGGCACAGTAGAGCTAACCCTCTTGTTAAATAAAAATCTCTCATATAATTCCTCAAGAACACTCACAAAGGCAATAATGGGACCCGTCACCCTCAGGCAACAACATCCCCTTTCCATATATTTGTCTTTCCACATCATTCTCTTTCCTCAATCATTTCATCTATCTCTTGTGCGATAAATTCATTCTTTTCTCTTCTGCTCTCTACATCCTCCGTATTCATCCTGGTTATGAGTACAGGGGCTCAGTACTCTCAGGCATATGCTTTCAATACCTTTTTACGCCACAAGTTTGGACATGCACTGCACAACAATACCCGTAAGCCTCCACACTTCTTCGGGTTTGAGGAACTTAAAGATGGAGTTATCAGGATCTTGCGGGAATGGAGTAGACGCTCACCAATTCTAAACCCGCTATCAATTGGCACATGCTCACTTGCGCATCATGGCTGTCGAATTTCCCTCATTCCATCTTTCATTAAAAATGTGAAAACTATATGTATATAGGTCTGGGTAAGGATTTATATAATAGGCCTGAAGGCATCGTGAGCTCAATCTAAGTTTTGAAAACAAACTCGAGGGATCTTATCATCGAGGGTTATTAATTCAAAAATAACGTGCGACTAAATAGCCGGCGGAGTGGGATACAATAATTCCAGCATTCGACATGTCCGCTTACCTATAAAAATAAAACTCGGTAGAATGAGACAATAAATCGAGAGTGAGTTCTAAACGGACCTGGTAGAAGCTCCGAGCATGTCTTAGCGCATAAACGGTGAGCTCCTACTCTGTACCTAATCGTCAATCATGTGGTGACGGTGAATGGTTATAGCCGACTTGAGTAATGATCATGGGGGAAAAGAGAAGGAAGAAAAAGAAGAAAAATTTGGGTGAGAATGATGAATGGTGATAGTGTTAGAAGTGTGGAATATATAGATGTCAAACGAATGATTAGGTAAGAAAAATGAATGATCAGTTCAGAAAATGAATAAATGTTGAGAAAAACGAATGATTGTCTGAGAAAAATAAATAGTCGTCTCGTAATTAAAACTTAACTCAACTGAAAATAACAGTTGAACTAATCGGTTCAAATTATAAAACCCTAATTCGAATCACGGGTTTTACTGGTTTACCCACTCTCGCATCCACCTACCCGACCCTGTTCACCTATCCAGCAATCCCATGGTCATGCCCAAGCCTGTGTCCGCGTCCAGCTACCTGACCAAGCATTGTTATTTTACTTGGTCGGCGGTTCGCCATTTTCAGATATTTTCACTTGTTTTCGACCGTTTTTTACCTGTTTTCGATAATTCAAGAACTCCTACATTAATTTATATGCATATTCATATTATTTATCATATTTTGATATTACGAGTATTTTTATTTATTTATTATTATTATTATTATTTATTTCTTTTTATTTATATATTTATCATGTATGATGAATGCTTATGTGATTGCTCATCATTAGTATTGATATAATTACTTATTAATATTAATCTTATTCATATTTATTAAATTTTATTTATTTGTTTACTTATCTATTTGTTTGTTGCGTATATGTTATTATTTATTTGTCTTTAATTACGTATTCCATATTGGATGATTATGATATTATTATTATTTATGATTAATTAAAATTAACTATTTATTTATTTATTTATAAAATAATTATGTATTTATTTATTTAATTATTGATATGTTTACTAACATGATTATATGTGATATTTACTCATGTTTAGCTACATATTTATATCTTATGATGATATGATTATTTTATAATTAGAGTATTATTATTTTCATGTATTTATTATTTATATATTTATTCATCAGTGTATTTATTTACTTAGTTTTATTTGGTTATTAGTTATTTCTTTTATCATGTCACAATTTATGTGCTGGATATTTAGATGTAGATTTATTTTGTATTTTCTTCTTCATTAGGATGTGTTGATGATATGAATATCATACCACGAGCAAATATTATATAGAGATGCTAATATTTTACTTAGATGTATGTTTTAATGTAGGTTTCAGTGTTTGGGCTCGCCATAGATGAGATAACATATTTAGAGCTTAGACTACAAGTCCGTTAGAACTTTTCTAAGTTTTTATCGCTATATTCTATTGTTGATTTTCAAATCGCAATATATGTTAAGCGGTTGTTTTATTAGACCCTACTAAATATAAGTTATTTAGACGTATTTTATTTTCATGATTAATAACCTTCAAGGATAAGAACCCTCAAATCTGATTTCAAAAATAAGATCTTTTACAAGCTGATTTCAAGCCTACTATATAAAATTTTTTCCCAGCCTATATAAGATTTTGTCGATATAATATAATACGCATAAATGGCTTATATTTACATCCATCCAAAAATACGCATATATGTCAAAGAAGCTTACTTAGTTATTCCACTTGAAACAAGAACTTCAATTTCGTGCCTTGTTTTTAAACTTTAAATCGTTGCCAAACTGATGGGAAATTTTGTAGCAATCCGATTTGTTCATTGATAATTGAAGTGCGCGATCTTGACAATACGTGTAGCTTACTTAGTTATTCCACTCGAAGCAAGAACTTCAATTGCGCGCCTTGTTTTTAAACGTTAAATCGGTGCCAAACTGATGGAAATTTGTAGCAATCCGATTGTTCTTTGATAATTTAAGTGCACGATCTTGACAAGACGTGTAGTGACGCGAAAGCAATACTTCCGTGCTCAACTAAAACCCTCGCTACGCTCTTCATCACTGCACCCGACTTTAACCGATTCCCGCAACCTTTAATCTGGACAGTACAAACAACAATGCGAATCACTTCTTATGCTTAGTAAAGCAGACACCAAGTTTCCATCATTTCTGGAGAGCACATTGCATTTGTTGGCATTTTGCCCCTCAATTATACGACGCAGGCCATCCATGGCTCTTTCCTTTGTCCTGCTCCAACAGTCTGGTGGGTCCTCTCTCCGATTGCACTCACTCTCAAGGTGTGGTCCATACCCTACATCTATAGTGTCAAACATGCACAACAATTTGTTTGGTTTATTTTATATAAATCGTAAATAATGTTGATAAATTATATATAAAATAAAGAGAAAATCTTATTTTTAAAGTTAATTTTTAGATTAAGATAGATTCGTAACACCTATTAAAAATATATTTTGGAAGCTTAAAAGGCTTAATAGTAATATTAAAATTTGGTTGAGAATTTAAAGGGCTTAAAAAATAATATTATAATTAAGGGCTTAAAGGGCTTAAGAAATAATATCAAAACTTGATTATAATAATAATATATAAGTTCCGTCGTGATTATAATTTTGAGGGAAATTTAGTATTTACCAATCCGATTATCGGATTTTTTTTATAAATTTCACTGGATAAGGTGATTGCATGTGAATTCTGTTAGAATAATAATTTTGAGGTTGTCAAATACGTGAAGGTTATGATTTAGGAGATTTTAAATTTGCCTACGTCGGTTGTCATAATTTTTTTCATGAGTTCCATCACAATAAAGTAGACGGCATTGATGTGATTTCCGTCACATGAGTTCCCTCATCCAAAACTTAGCTTAGGGATGACGTATGAGTTCCTAGCAATTTCCTCGTGCCTTCGTACAGCTGAGATTTCCGCTTCGGTTTGTCTGCCACATACGCTTTGATGTGGATATTTTAGTGTTTCCCCTTCTTCCGGCTGGAAAGCGGAAACAGAGTTTGGGAACAAGCACCTGTGCATGCGGGACCGTTGGCACTCATTATTGTACCATTTTTAACTGCCTATATAATATCCACGCAAGGGTTCGACACAAACTGTGGTTATGTTATCAGATTGATGATGGCAGATTCATTGGAGGATGGATACAGATTCGCTGAGCAGTAGTCCAGGGACCAGGCATATCGTTTATACAAATTACAAAGTTCATTAGTTGGGTCAGCCTATCCCGGTTTAGTCAGGTACGATATATTGTTTAAAGTATAAAGCAAAGCTAACCTTATACATCAAACCCTTGGTACTGTCTAATTTTCTGTCATTTATAATTACCAAATTCGATCATTTAAACCCCACTCCTGTGTTACCATTTAAATAAATAAATAAATGTGTTGCTCAAGCTGGAACGTAACAAAAAGAAGTTTCGAACAAGCCACATGTACAACTGACAATTTTTCACTGAGAACATATTTTTCGTCGTGGATAATTGCTGTCATATATAACTTAACATTTAACATTTTAGTAAAAAAATATGCAAGAAATTGATGAGAAAACCATTTAAGTTGGATGCCCCGCTATGCCTATGCAGGACAGACTAAATTTGACTATTAATAACTGGTTACCCGAATGATCTCCTAATTAAACCAACATGATTACTAGGTTACCAGAATTATAAACTATAACATATTAGGGTTTGGGGAGACCAAGTTCTTGGTTAAATTAACCCAATAATAGCTCACCGAGCTGTTTATCATTTATGTCCCGAACTTTTCTAGTGGAAGTTCAGAAAACAAAAGATCAGCAACTGTGCAAGACAAAGGGGCCGCCCTCTAATTAAATCGTATTGAACCATTTACGTATTGAGTTTATCCTACGTCGGTCGTAGAAATTATTGGGAACATTACGGCCCCTAATTGTAGTGCGTCTGGTCATCCCTCCAAATGCAATCACGATGCACAAAAAAAAAAAAAATGAAGTATGTGCGTGCCGCACCCACTAACATGAAAGTGATACATGAGCGGCACCAGACCACAAGTCAAATTGACCCGAAATTATTAGTTAGGGCGATGGATGTTCACAAGCCGTCGTCTTCCTCTTATGGGATCCACCACGGCCCAAAAGCATTCAACTTGCTTATCAATGGTTCGCTTAATAAGGGCCACCAAAGTGCAACTTGTCCAAAGAGATATCAACCAACTTTGTCATTGGTTGGAACAAAGCTAATCACTAGCTGGTTGATCTTAAAGCAAAAATGCCAACTGACTCATGAGTGACCTCTCCCATTATAAAGAGGATTCCAATTTTGAATAAGTTCAACCAGCTGCTTAACTGTAATCACTGGCAAATACAAGACCCAATTCATCTCTAACTTCTTATGTACATGTAATCATTGTTGAATAAAAATTTTAATTTTAACTAAATTATATAGATGATAAAACCATCATCAATAAAACCTTTCTTCAAATTAAATCATCAAAAAAATAAAATTTAATTACGAAAACGTACCTAAATCCATAATAGCAAAACGATTCTTCACATCTCTAGGTTTTGATCTTCCAAATTTGCACCAATACTCTAAAGTCAAAGTTCCTAAATGATGGGATACCAGAAAAGAAAAATTACTATGCGAATTCGGGGACCATAACCGTATTTATTTATATAACCGTATTTATCCTTATCTTTCATAATTCCAATTTAACCCATCATAAATTAAAGATTACGAAAACAGTTTCTACACATATTTATCCATACTTATCTTAAATATATTGTATCTCTACATATTTATCTTAAATATTAATGACCCATTAACCTTAACTTTAATAGATCAATTTAATTTAGGCCCAAACCTTATTAATAGCATATGATACAATTATATACTTGTATATATACATCCAAAATCCAACAATCTCCCACTTGAACTATATATATAAAGATAATTGTATATTACCATATGAGCTCCAAAATAACATATTTTATTCTTCTAAAATAACAATCTCGTCCATTAATTAATGTTAATATAGGATCAAGACGATTTTCGTTACATTTATCATAACTAAACCCGTCCATGGTCATATACATCAACATAATTAAATGACATAGATCAAGTATGGATATGTAGCATGAAAATTACATGTAATTTGATTTGAACATACATATTTTCAATTGGTCCAACCTTATGAGATCACTAAAATAGAGTGAAACATAAACCAAATACCTCACCAAAACAAACTCCCACTAAAGTAACATATCATCAAATGATACAACACCCAGATGAGCAACATGCTCATGAAAGACCTTGGGCGGTAAACTTTTAGTAAGTGGATCCACAACTACAGAGTTTGTCCCAATATGCTCTATAGAGACTTTACCGAAACTTTATCACTCTAAACTCTTTCTTTCACAACAAGGAACTTGATCTCTATATGTTTTGATTTAGATGAGCTCCTATTGTTATTTGAATATGATACTGCAAACTGATTGTCACAAAATAACTTAAGTGGTCTTTCAATATTATTAATAATGTGTAGGCCTGTGACAAAATTCTGCAACCATATTCCATGATTGGATGCCTCATAACAAGCTATGAATTCAGCTGCCAAGGTGGAAGAAACTATGAGTGTCTGCTTAGCACTCTTCCAAGAAATAGCTCCTCTAGCAAGCAGGTAGACATAGCTTGACATCCACCAAAATTAGAATTAGAATACCCAATGATCTTAAGTTGATCTGACTTTCGATAGGTAAGCATGTAATGTTTTGTTCTCTGAAGATACCTCATGACTCTTTTGGCTGCTATCCAGTGATCCAATCCTGGATTACTTAAATATCTGCCTAACATTCCAACAATATACGCAATATCTGGACGCGTACATACTTGAGCATACATAAGACTTCCTACTGCTGAAGCATAGGGAATCTTTTTCATTTCATTTCCTTCTATGTCATTTTTAAGGCACTGATTGAGACTGAATTTGTCTCCTTTAGAAACAGGGGTATCTCTTGGTTTACAACCTTGCATGCCAAATCTGTTAAGAACTTTTCTATATAGGTCTTTTGTGATAATCCAAGTATACATCGAGAACGATCCCGATGTATTTGAATTCCTAATAAAAAAGGCACATTTCCAAGATCTTTCATTTCAAATTTCTTTGATAAAAAAACTCTTGGTTTCGTGCAAGAAACTTATATCATTACTGGCAAGCAATATATCATCAACATATAAAACCAGAAAAATATGCTTACTCCCACTAAACTTATGGTATATACAATCATCAATAATATTATCTCAAAACCAAATGAGAGAATCACTTGATGAAATTTGTGCTACCATTGACGAGAAACCTGCTTAAGTCCACAGATGGATTTCTTTAATTTGCAAACCATATTCTTTGAATCTCCCGATACAAAGTTTTCTAGTTGCACCATATAAATTGTTTCATCAATGTCACCATTTAAAAATGCAGTCTTTACATCCATCTGATGTAACTCAGGGTCAAAGTGTGTCATTAATGCCATAATTATTCTGAATGAGTTTTTCGATGAAATTGGAGAGAAAGTCTCATTATAATCGATGCCTTCCTTTTGAGTAAAGCCCATTGCAACAAGACGAGCCTTATATCTTTCTACACCACCTTTCGAATCCCTCTTGGTTTTAAATATCTATTTACAACCAATAGTTTTCGCACCTTCAGGCAATGGAACAAGATCCCAAACGTCATTAGCTTTCATGAACTTCATCTCTTCATTCATGGCATCAATCCACTTTTGAGAATTAGAACTCTTCATAGCTTGATGAAAGTTGATTGGATCATCTTCCACCATTCCAGTGTTATCCTCATGTTCTTTGAGAAAGATGATATAATCATCTGAAATTTCATTTCTCTTTTCTCTTCTGGATCTCCTCAATGGCATTTGCTCTTAAGGTTGTTGAGTTTGCTTTTCAGGTATAACTTGATTAGGTAGATTCTCGACATTGTCTTGTAATTCTGATATTGTTTCTTGAATAACATCAAGAATATAATCCTGATCCTGATTATTGTCAAGAACAATCATGGGAAAAAAATCAGATTCTTCTTCAAAGACAAACTCTCTAACTTCATTTCCCTCCAAACTCAATATCCTCAAAGAACTGGGCATTTCCCGTCTCAAAGAATGACCTTATTGTGGGATCATAAAACTTATACCTTCTAGACCATTTAGAGTACCCAACAAAATAACTGCTAACTGTTCTTGAGTCCAGTTTCCTTTCATTTGGCCTATAAGGCCTTGCCTTAGCTGGACAACCCCAAATGCGTAAATGCTTAATACTGGATTTTTTCCAGTCCATAATTCATAAGGGGTCTTAACTGTTGCCTTTGTTGGTACTCTATTAAGAAGATATGCTGCTGTCTTTAGTGCCTCACCCCAGAGTGAATCAAGTAAAGTAGTATGAGCAATCATACTTCTCACTATGTCCTTTAATGTTCGGTTTCGTCTCTCAGCAACATCATTCATGCTAGGAGTACCTGACATTGTGTATTGTGGGACGATTCCGCACTCTTCTAGGAATTTGGCAAATGATCCTGGACGTTGTACACCTGATCTATCATATCTACCATAGTATTCACCACCACGGTCAGATTTGATAGCCTTAATGGTTTTGTCAAGTTGATTCTCAACTTCAGCCTTATATGCCTTAAACACGTCCAATGCTTGAGACTTCTCATGAATGAGATAAAGGTAACCATAACGAGAATAATCGTCTATGAATGTAATAAAATATTGTTGACCATTCCAAGAAGCCGTAGAAAATGGCCCACAAATATTCGTATATATTAGTTCTAAGACGCTTGAAGATATATTGACACCTAGTCTCCTTATATTTGTTTGTTTTCCCTTAATGCACTCAATACAGACTTGAAAATCTGATAAATTAAGAGAATCAAGAATTCCATCTGACATAAGTCGTTCAATTCTTTATTTAGAAATGTGTCCTAAACGCTTGTGCCAGAATAAAGCAGAATTCTCATTGGTTAATTTTCTTTTCGTACCACTTAAACCCACATGCAAAGTTTCATTAAAAGATGCAATAGTATCAAGTAAATATAGATTATCATAAAAAGACAAGGAACCCGTACCCACAATATTTGAATTTAGAAAAAGACTAAACTTATTATTTCTAAATAAATAAGAATAACCAAATTTGTCTAATGTAACACCCCGTTTCGGCTCACCCGCGAACCGACCCGGGAATGTCACCGGCGACCGAACCGTTCGCTAATCTACTGGGTTCGGTTAAGCCGTCCAGGATCTACTCTCGGCGTTTTAAGATGGAGATGCAAACATGAAATGCATGGATGGGATGCGTGGGTTCTAACGGAGTCCTACATACATGCCATGACGTGCAAGCAAAGACAAGATAAAATAATAAATGAGAAACCAAAAGAAAATATATACTATTTTATGAAAATACGATAAAACATGATAATCTATCGTAGCATTCATCATTATCTCCTTCGTTTCAATTGAACCGAGCCTGAACTCCAAACTCACTACTCATTCACATTTATCCATTCATTTCAAAACAAGCAATTTATCTAAACAAACACATCAAAATTATCATTCACGTAGCAATAACACACCGTCATTATACGTTACACGCGGCAGGTACATGTGTGCGCGGTTCCGTGCTGCTCCTCCGCAGTCCCGACAGCTTTCATCGCTCGCATTCCTCACCTACATATATATAGAAAAACCGTCAGTAACGAGTGTTACCGGCCCGGAAAATAACTAATATCAATCTGGCACAGGAGAGCAAACTCTCCTGTTGAATGAAAACCATATACTTCCTCAAGAACTCTCATCAGGGCACATACGGGAGCCGTCGCCCTCGGGTCGACAGCGTCCCCCTATCTTTCACATTCTCATGCCTCGGCCATTTCTCTATTGCTTCTCGCGTCAAATCTCATTCCTTTCAGCCCTCTGCACCTTCCATATTACTCCTGGCCTTGAGCACGAAGGCCGAGTACTCTCAGGCAGTCGCCTTCAGTACCCTTTGAAACCACAAGTCTAGACATGCGCTGCAATGCAGTACCCGTGAACCTCCACACTTCTCCGGGTTTGAGGAACTCAAAGGTGGAGTTGTCAGGATCCCTCGGGAATGAAACGGCCCGCACACCATTCCAGAGCCCACTGTCGACACACACGTGCCCGCTCGCGTAGCACGGTAGTCGGATTTCCCTCATTCAGTCTCTCACAAAAACACGAAAACTATACATATATATAGGTCTGGGTTGGGATTTATACAATAGGCCCGAAGGCAACGTGAGCTGGATCTGAAGTTCGAAAACAAACTCGAGGGATCTCATCCTCGAGGGTTATTAATCCGGAAAATCGTTGGCTAAATGGCCCGAGTTAAGTGGGATTCGATAAAACGCCACTTAACTCGTCCTGCACATAATAAATCAAATACACAAGAGAGTAGCGTAAATCAGAGAACGAGTCCTAAACGGACCTGGTAGAAGCTCCAAACGGGTCCACGCGCCTAGGCGGCGAGCTCCTACACCGTACCTACACAATCAAACTAAATACTAACGCCCGCATGATGAATCACACATCCTATAGCATGCACGCACAATCAACACAATCACGCATCAATCAACACACATTAACCTATATCAATTCTAGCAAGTCTACTTAGGCTAGTTTGCATTAGATCATGATCATTACCTAATAACCCTAATTAGTTTCATAACTTCTATTTTTAACACCACACAATTCCACAAATTTCATATTTTATTCTAAATCAAATCCACATTTATACAAGTAATTACAATGCACAATTCATCAATCATAGCATGCAAATTCTAATAATCAATACTTTCAATTAATTAAGTTAAAATAAATTATACCTCGCGTCGTCGAAAATCGGCGACGGCTAGGGTTTCCGTTTCGCGGCTCGAAACTCGAATTCGGCACCTAGCGGCGTCCGAAGTCCGATCAGATTGGACTGGGTGCGTTCGGCGGATGATCCGGCGAATTTCCCACGAATCCAATTTTCCGGCAGTTCCGGCGGTTTTCCGGCGAGTGTCGGCGGTTTTCCGGCGGATTCCGACGGTTTTCCGGCGATGATTCGGGACGGGGCAATCAGGGGGTCTATCGGCACCAGCTCGACGAGCTCGGTCCAATGGTGGTGTCAAACAGGGTAGCCGAGGCGGCGATGGCCGTCAACGGCGGCGTCGAAAATGGGCGGCGGCGGCGGCGTGCTCCGATCGGGGCTCCGGCCGGCCTCGACGGCGCTCGGGATGGTGGGGGAAATGTCGGCGACGGCGAGAGGGTGCTCGTCAGGGTCACACCGGCGGCGGAGCGGCCCGGACGGCGGCGGAATCCGGCCCGAAGTGGCGGCGGCCGAGGTGGTTTCGTGGGTCGATTCCGGCGTCGTGGCGGCGAGACGGTGGCCGGGGTGGGTCGTGGCGGCACGGCGACGGCACGACGGGGCGGGGCGGCGACGATCGGCGGCAGCACGGCGTCGGCGGCGGCGGCGGCAGCGCACCACAGTGGCGGCGAGGGTTTGGGTGGAAGAAGGGTCGGGAGGGAGAAGAAGAGTTCTCAATGGCAAACTCGTAATTTAGTATTGACTCGATTCCGACTCGAGTCAAAATAATAACTAGTTCGTAATAAATTCTAAAAAAATCTAGAAAAATATGGAAAAATTCCATAAAATAAAACAAACACAACAACATCCAAATGACATGCTCTATAACTAATAACCCACCCGAATATAATCCAACGCGTCCTAATGCGTCATTCGGCCTAAAACTATTTCTACGATCAAACATATAAAAAGAAAAAAATACTGCATACTTTCATATATTCAGATAACTCGTATCTCACCATCTTCTCGACGTTATCATCATATATTCAGGTACACCTGACTCTCATCGCTCATAACTCACGGCTGGTCTCGACTCAGCACGCGATTCATGAAACTGACTCGACTCGAACCAACGGTCGAACCGACTGGTTCGGTAACGTAAAACCCTGACTCGAATCACGGGTTTTACATCTAATATAGAAATAGAAACCAAATTCTGTCTAAAAGACGGTACTACATATGTCTCTTTCAAATCCAAATAATATCCCGTCTTTAACAATAATCTAAAAATCCTATTGCCTCAACTATAACTGAGTTGCCATCACCCACATAGATGAATTATTTAGCATCATTTGGCTTTTGGCAACTCAGGCAACCCTGCATTGACACATTTATGTGAGTAGTATCACCCGAATCTAGCCACCAAGTGTGAATTGGTACTGAAACTAAATTAACCTCAGAACAAACAAAATTACGAAATGGACCATTATTTACACACCACGTGTGATACCTACTGCATTCCTTCTTCATATGTCCAAGTTTACCACAAAAGAAAAACAACAAGAAGCCTGATTTTTTTCTTATTTTGTCTTGATATGTACTAGCCAAGTGAGTACTTTCAGCCTGTTCTTGCTTCAACCTTTCTTCTTCTTGCACACAATAAGAAATGAGCTCATTCAGAGTCCATTTATCCCTTCGACAGTTGTAACTGACCTTAAAGTGACTGAATTGTGTCGGAAGAGAAATTAAAACTAAATGCACAAGCAAATCTTCAGATAACTCTAACCTTAGTGCTTTTAGTTTTGAAGCAATATTTGACATCTCTAAGATGTACTCTCTTATACTTGTTTTGCCTTTAAACTTCATTGAAATCAAGTTCGACAAAAGCATACTTGCTTCAGCCTTATCGTTTTTATAAAACACTTTTCAATTTCTTTAAGAAACTCATTGGCTGTAGTAACCTTTTTCAGACACATCCCCCTTTAAGGTTTCTAGAATCCCACGCTTCATGATCATAAGACTCATGCAATTTGAACGTTCCCACTTCTCAATGTCCAATTTTTCCTCAATGGAACTTTTGTCCGTAAGAGAAGAAGGTTGTTCAGTCATTAATGCAATGTCAATATCCATGGAGCCGAGAACGATTATCACGTTCTCTTTCCAATCCTTAAATTATCTTTAAGCATAAGAACTAAATTGATGTTGGTAGAAATCATATAAGTAGATTGATTAATTGAATCAATAGAACAAAACAACATGCCCATAATAAAATTAATAATTCAAACAATAGTTAATCCCATCGGCAGATACCTAGCACAACATTAATATTTAGTCTTTGGACGGAAATATTAATTTGTAAGTGGTACTCTCAGTGTAATAATTAAATATAGACAATAAATCCTGTCAAATAATAAACCTTCCTTTGGGCCGATTTGTTATCCATGGAACTTGATAATTATCCATATTTGTTATCGTAAATGAATATATAATTCTGTCAAATATTTACCTTTTTTGGGCTGATTAATATTCACATGAATCATATACCCACAACCGTCCTAATATTTAAAAATAAATTAATTTCTACAAAAGAGGCTACTTTGGCAGTATATTGTAGTCCTTAATAAATTTAAAATTATTAATTATAACTGAACCATAATTTTAAATTTAATAATCTCAAATAACATAAAACTGAAAAAGGTTATAAAAATATCATTATTTGGAAATTTCTAAAATTATAACATTTTGTAACTTTATTATCTTTATTTGATATTTTACCAAAAGAGGACCTTGATTTAAGAAAAAATATCCCATATACAATTTCTTGTAATTTCCTTACCCACTGACATGCAAAATTTAGAGTTATTCTCATTGGGTTGAACACCAAATCAATTTGTTCTCATAGACAGAAGTGATAAATAAAGAATACTTCCCAAAGATCGAAATTATTTGATTAATGAATAAACAATATCACCCATTTGTTCAATAAGATACAAAAGTGGATGATTGACTCATTAAAAAAATAAATAAATCAAATTAATTCTCAATGATCTAATATAGAGAAGCTCTAATACCACTTGTTGAATAAAAACTTTAACTTTAACTAAATTATACAGATGATAAAACCATTATCAATAAAACCTTTGTTCAGATTAAATCATTAAAAAAATAAAATTTAATTACAGAAACGTACCTGAATCTATAATAGCAAAACGATTCTTCATTTCTTTAAATTTTGATCTTCAAAATTCTGCACCGGTTCTCTAAAGCTAAAGTTCCTAGATGATAGGATACCAAAAAGAAAAATTACTATGCAAATTCGGGAACTATAACCGTATTTATTAGTATAACCGTATTTATCCTTATCTTTCATAATTCCAATTTAACTCATCATAAATTAGAGATTGTAAAAATAATATCTATATATATTTATCTATACTCATCTTAAATATATGGTATCTCTACGTATTTATCTTAAATATTAATGGCCTATTAATCTTACCTTTAATAGATAAATTTAATTTAGGCCCAAACCTTATTAATAGCATATGATACAATTATATACTTATATATATATATACGTATAAAATCCAATAATCGTGTCGTTATCATCGGTAACAGATGGGCCTCATATTAAGTTTGCCACATGGTGACAACTGAAGACTTGTAACTAGTAGAAACACTTTGTAAAATGATGAGGGGGCAGCGCTACTTGGCCTAAATGTTATTTCTATGTACGAGCGGTGTTTTTCTTTAAATATGACCTTGGCCCATACTTGCTCTCAATCAAGCCCAATTCCATCTCGCTCGGATTTTGGGAGAATGGCGGCAATATTCGCCATTTAACATATTGCACCCAGATTTCTATCGTCTGTAAATAAGTTTTTGTTTTTTTTAAAAAAACCATCAGTCACAGCCTTTCAGGGTGAAAATTTTCATTAATTATATATATTATATATATATATGTGCTTATAAGTTAAATACTCGCAACTTGCAGGTAATTTAGTAAAAAAATATATTATGCATCTATCAATCTACTTAATAATATAATTATAAAGTAAAACCTTTTCCCATCTACCTACTCAGTTTTTTTAATCATTTATTATCACGTCTTATGTGGCCTCATCAATTCCAAAACTTTATCGAAATAAAAATGCTCTATCAGTGTTAATTCTTACCTAGATGCCCCAAATGTATATGTATGTTCTCACAAATTGTAGTTCTAGTCCTAGCAATAAACTGATAATGATAATTATACAATCGATCCAAGACATAAAGCCGATTATTATTATCTTCCAAACACAAAGCCAATTAATTTATAACTCTTGCGTGAAAAGGAAGAAGACCAAGTGTGTCACTCGGTCTTCTTTGTAATTTTGACATGGAAAAAAAGACGATTAATTTAAGACCGGCGTCAAAAGAAGGTAGACCAAGTGACGCACAAATGTTGTGTGTCACGCACTCACACTGTGAGAGTTGGAAAAGAAAGAAGTGTTGTACAGGAAGACACGAGTGAGTCAACTAATCAAACATCCAATATTGATGCTTGCAGTGTGATGAGCATGGGAATCGGAAAACCAAACAGCAACTACCTTTCAAATTAATTTTCCAAGCAACTACCTTTCAATTTCGCTATAAAAAGAAAAAACTACCTTGTAATTTCCGTCTAAGAATATATATATCGACCAGCTGCCTCCAATGAGCATTTTTTCTCTTTGCAAGTCTTGCTTTTAGCCAAGACTGCAAAAGGCTGTTATAAAAGAAAATGGCCAATGAACTTCTACGAAGTTACGAACACTGCAACGTGCAATATCCGTTTCCTGCTTCAAGTTCCTTGTCTATTTTCTCTTGGCAATATAATATAGCACACCCATACACTAGAGGTTTAAATAGTAGACAGAAACCACGTGTTCATCATGAATTTAAAGGATGTAAATGTATCGGCAACATCCCAGAAATTAGCATAGTATAGATGAGCCATTCTTTGTCACAGAACCATGGTACGCGCATATGTAAAATAATAATGGAATAAGTAAAATATTATACACGGGAAGATGTAGTATGACCTCACATATTCCTAAAGTCTTTTCTCCGGCCGGACCCATTTGGTCCAACACCGTTGTCCCTACTCCCTACCACTCATGGGATGCATCAATTATAATAAAAAGAGGTTGATGATGTGTAAACATACTTATACGAATATTTTTTCCCCAAAGCTAGTATGAACCTTTCGCACATTTTATAAATGAAAAATAGTGACGGGGAAGACTTCCGGTGCTCCACCATAGGCCAGTCATAGAGACTGCATCTATGCTTGGAATGTACACTGGTGGAAAACGATACTCGGTTTTGGTCGCAAAACTAAAAGTTTTGATGACAAAAACCTCTGATAACTAAATTAATTTGGTGTCAAAACGGTAACAAACCATCACCGAAAGATTTTGGTGTCAAATTTAGCTATAATTTGTCACTATATTGTCACCGAATTTTTGGTGGCAAATATGTATTGAATGGTCACCAAAATATTGACCGGTTTGTGATTAAAATTTATTATCAAAATTTTTGTGATAAATCGGTGACAAATTTTATTAAATTTTTTTAATAAAAGTAGGCGCTCCTCAAGGATCACCACATGGCGCGTGGGCACATGGATGAGGACGGCGAGGTCAACAACAACGGTTGCGGGCGAGGCGGCGAGGCTGCAGGCCGGCAAGGGGGCTGCCATGCGTGGCTTTGGACCACGTTGGACCGCGTGGCCTTGTGACCGTGTGTTTCCAACATGCAATCAATCGCCGCATATTCATGAGGTAGGCTACACATGCCATTAATGGGCTGGTGTAACCAAATAATGGTGCTGAAATTGGCACCATTTAAAAAAAAAAAACAAATTTAACACCAAAATTTAAGTGTCAAAACGGTGGCAAAATTATTTTGATATTAAAATTTTACTATTAGTGTGGTGGCAAATTTTAAAAAATGTACAATTAAATTTTCGGTGAGTAAATTTTAATGGCTTGATTTTTTGACACCAAAATTTCGGTGTCAAAATAATGGCAAAACGATTTTGACATTAAAATTTTGGTGACAATTGGGTAATGTGGAAAGATTATAATAAAGTTTTTTGGGAAAATTCTGATCATTCTAAGAAATGGGCTTATCATGATTATAAAATATTGTAACATCTCAAACTTGATCACGAGGCCAACTTTTTCCGTACAAATCGGTGAGAAGTTAAGGTTCTATAGCTGGAATTGGTATTTGGTATGGGGTAGTAATTGCTCTATGTGGGGTGATATTAATTAGCTTAAACTTGGCTTGATATGAATTTAATTTGAAAGATCATTTAATCTGTCCATGTTTGGCTTGTACTTGAATAACCTTCTATCCATTTCAAGCCGTATTTAGAGGAGCTCTTTCAATTTTAATGGCTTCAATAAGTTCAAAACAGTTCTTATGACACGCATTTTCCTTCACGAGCCAATATAATAATTTTATGTCACCAAAGCAACAACCTGAGAATGCATCAGTATCCAACTTTGAACCGTGTTGAGCTATAACGAACTGTCATTTCCTCGAGTTCTGTTTATAATTCATCAAACAATAATTTCAAGCTGGGGCACTTGTACACGTTATAAAACAATAAACACGGGTTCAGATGTCTATAGGTTCCAGCTAATTTTTTTAAACCTCGTATCAAACCCGATTATTAATCATTTAAATTTTTACAACTGAACCCAAGCTTGATTATTTACCGACTCTCTTTAGTTAGCACGAAAGAAATAAAAAATCTATAAAATTGATACAAGTTAATTCATGTCAAAAGTATTGGTCTTTTACTAAAAAGTTATTTAATTTTAAATTATTTCGTAGGAAGATCAAATAAAACTGCACCACCAAGTAGTTTTCCTTAAAATTTTCATTTTTATTAATTTCTTATAAAAAACATAAGTAAATGGGGAAAACTTTTCTGTGAAAAGATGTTGCATCTTATATTTTCATCAGAATTAACTCTTTGCAAACAATAACTAAGAAAATTTTAAACATTTTATATGTTTTTCAAGCCAACCAAACATAGCTCCCTGTTATTATGATATAAATAATTAGATTCAGGCGAGAGCATAGAAACTAAATTTAAAATAATTATCTAACAAAAAATAAAGAGATTAATTAAATTACAACAAGAAAGATTGAAGTTGAAAACATATTAATTATATATATAAACATATGTATTCATGTGATAAATTATAGTAAATGCAATTTTTTGTAAAAGTTTATATCATTGGTACCGGTATGTTATAGGAAGGATGGGTATACGAAGTCTTAAAATTAAACTTGAGTATATGGGTAATAAATCTTAACATTTAAAACTTGGTCAATTTGGGTTTCATAGGTACCCAAAAGCCAAATCAAATCAAACAAATGTTTACAGTTGAATTAGCTAATATCTCAATTACACTATATTGTCCTCACAACCATGGTTTGAAAATTCTTTTTAATTTTAAAATTTTTTTGAGCCAACTCGATTTTATATTTTATTAAGTCAAACTCTTTAAATGATTTTACATTGACTGATTTAATAATTGACTGCTCGAGTCAATATCATAAATTTTATTAACATATATTATTTTTTAAAATTAATTAAATTAATATAAGTTATATATTTATTAATTCAAATATTAAAAGAATAATATTTACTAATTTCATATAATTTTTTATTTATTAATTAACAAATTATTATAAATAATTTCAAATTGGCTTGAATCAATTTCAAAGTGACACTACTTCGAGTGTAGTCCGAGTTTAGATTTTTTAAATTATACCCACGACAAATAAATATCCAAAATAAAGGGACAACGACTAAGAAGTGCAACCTTTCCCTTTTGTAAATTTAAAGAGAGACAAAGAAAAGAGAAGCACTCGTTTGGAACAACTTAATCTATTTTCCCTATCATTTCTTGTAATTATTGGTCTAACTACGACCTCACAACAGTAGACACAGCATCACCACCTAATCATATCCGTACTTGGAGCATGAGTCGAAACAGCCCCACTTTGCAAGTCAATCGCAAAGGCAGGAGGATTAAAAAAATGATAAACGGAGCGAAGTGAAGGCGCACATAAAGTTTGAACAGCAAGATCAGTGATGGCTGGCGTGACAAAAAATGAAAGATTTGACTATACCCACCCCCAAATTCCAATTCCAAAGTATGACCAACCCTCTCCTTCTCTGCACTTGCCTCTCCTCGCTTCCCCACAAACGTGTATGTATGTATATAGAAACCACGCCATCGTCCCCATCTCATCCAACCACCACCGCTAACAATTTACAACCACCACTCATCAATCAAACATGGCGCAGACCCTCTCCTCCTCCGCCAACAATCACTCACTCCGCCCCTTCCTCCACCAAATCCGCCGCCCAAACTCCCAATATTCGCCACCGCCCCGCCGCCGTGTCTCCTGCAACTACTTGTCCGGCGGGATAGGCTCGAGCCGGGCCGACTGGCAGTCCTCATGCGCCATCCTCACCTCCAACGTCCCCGCCAGTACTGACCAAACCCGCGCCAACACCAACCTCGCCGCCGCCGTCAATGGCCACTACCAAGAAACGCTCGACCTCGTCCCCGTCCCCGCCAAGGGGCAGACGGCCGCCGTCGCCGTGGCCCGGCCCAAGCCGCTCACCATCGCGGACCTCTCCCCTGCGCCTCTGCATGGATCCGACCTCCGCGTCGCGTACCAGGGCGTCGCCGGCGCCTACAGCGAGGCGGCGGCGTCCAAGGCCTACCCGGGTTGCGAGGCCGTTGCCTGCGACCAGTTCGAGGCGGCGTTCCAGGCTGTGCAGCTGTGGGTCGCCGACCGAGCAGTTCTGCCGGTGGAGAACTCGCTGGGCGGCTCCATCCACCGCAACTACGACCTCCTCCTCCGCCACCGCCTCCACATCGTGGGGGAGGTGCAGCTTCCCGTCCACCACTGCCTCCTCGCTCTCCCCGGCGTCCGGCCGGAGCAGCTCACTCGCGTCATCTCCCACCCGCAGGCCCTCGCTCAGTGCGAGCTCACCCTCACCAGCATGGGGCTCAACGTGGCCCGGGAGGCCGTCGACGACACCGCCGGCGCGGCGGAGTTCGTGGCAGCGAACAACCTCCGGGACACGGCGGCCATCGCCAGCTCCCGCGCTGCGGAGCTGTACGGGATGGAGGTGTTGGCGGAGGGGATCCAGGACGACTCCGGGAACGTGACGAGGTTCGTGATGCTGGCAAGGGAGCCGATCGTGCCGAGGATGGACAGGCCTTTCAAGACGAGCATCGTGTTCGCGGCGCAGGACGAGAAGGGGAGGGGAGCGGGACGTCGGCGCTGTTCAAGGTGCTCTCGGCTTTCGCGTTTCGAAACATCAGCCTGACCAAGATCGAGAGCCGGCCTCACCGCAGCCGGCCGATCAGGGTGGTGGACGACGCCGACGCCGGCACTGCTAAGCACTTCGAGTACTTGTTCTACATCGATTTTGAAGCTTCCATGGCCGACGTCCGAGCCCAGAACGCCCTGTCCGAGGTGCAGGAGTTCACTTCCTTCCTCAGGGTGCTGGGTAGCTACCCCATGGATATGACTCCATGGCCGCCCGCCGCCGCCGACGCCACTTCTTCTTCTTCCCAATTATTAACGTCGGAGCAGCAGCAGCAACAGCGTCAATGACGATCGACCGATTCACAATTAATTATCATGTACTTCACTACTAATGCTATTGCCACTACCAATTATGCATGAGTGATGAATTTCTTCAATATATCTTTTTTTAATAGATTCCTTCCGCATAATTGGATTTATATATATATACATATATATATAGGAGAATTATTAAGTATTGATTAATAAATATGGAAGGCGAACATTGGATTACTGCACGCATACATTGGCAGTTACTCTTCAAATTGGCATTTTGATGTTGTTACCGTTAGAAAGTGATATAATTTGTAATTTATTTGATTTATAATATATGCTGTAATAATTATGAATTTTAAAAATATTTATATATTAAATTATTTTTTAATATTTTATAACTGAGAGTCAATTTTAAAAAATAGTAAGAAAATAAAAAAACAGGAAAAGATTCTTTGATTATCTTTTTTATTTGATAAAATTTTATTTTTTACCAATTATTTTAAATTTATGTTATTCTCGTTCAGCTTTTTCACAGCATGAGTTGATCTTCTTCCCTGGCACTAAAGTATATTAGTTAATATATATATATATATATATATATATATATATTATTATTATTAATCTAGATATTTTGGTGGACGGCCGGCGCGCCAGCGATCTGTGCCACGACTTCAAGTCATTACTTCTGTTTTTGGGTCAATTAATCTGTGCTAGCCTGCACATGAATGGACCAAGTAGCCTAAGAAAAGAGTTGTAAAGTCTATATATGAGTCAAGTATAAAATATAACATATCATAACCCTTGAAAATTTATATATATATATATATATATATATATAAAAGAAATTATACTCAGCAACAAATTGTGTTAATTTAAAAGATTACTCTTTAATTAAATCACGTGAAACTTGATTTCACTTACGATAATCCGAGATTGATGATCTTGATCTGACCACCCATTACGAAATGCTATTTTCTTATGCTTTTGTGAGCATAAAAGAGGTTCGTAGAGAAATTTTGGTAGGTAATCATACTCCACATTCCACACAATCAAACTGCGTATAGACAAAGTTAAGGCATGTGACAGTAACGTGCCAAATTTTCTCGGTTATGCTGTGCTGCCCGTAATCGCATCATTTTAGTGGAACACTCCTTAAAAAGATTTAAATGGGCCATACGATTTGAGTCAAGTTTTATATTCAGAACCGGTCTGTTTGGCTCTTATTTTCAAGTCGAATATATTTTAGAATATGTGTACTGAACCGATACGGGTCACGTGGTATAGCATACCCAAGTATATGATGATAATAATATGAATATAATAGAAATGAATGAGTTATCAGAATATATGAGAGTATGCCAGTTATTTTTTTTATTTTTATATATAAAGGATCGTAGAATTCGTTTTAGGCCGCTTACCACGTTAGAACGCGTTACGGGCAGTTTGAGTGGCTTGATAGTTAAAGAGCATGTCATTATGATGCTGTGATGTTTGTTTTATTTTATGTGATTTTTCTCGATTTTATGGATTTTTAAGGATTTTTACGACTTAGTTATTATTTTTGACTCGAGACGGAGTCGTGTCAAGTCTTTTACAAGTTTGCCATTAACCACCCCAACCTTTTTCTTCTTCCCCATCCAAATCTTTTCTGCCTCTACCGACCATATTGAGGTCTTAGACACATCGGGCTCACCGAGCCGGTTCCAACGGTACCAATATGACCACTATTCGGCCAGTAGTCGTTGCCAGTGACTAACGCCGGAAAGCAGCCGAAAAACCATTGAAGCCTCCGGAAAACCGCTAGAACCTACTGGAAAACCGAATTTGCTAGAATTCGCCGGATCTTCTGAGAAGCTCATCCAGTCGGAACCCAATCGAACTTTGGACACCGATGAGTGCCAAATTCGAGCTTCGAGACGCGTGATAAAATTCGGTCGCTGCCGATTGTCGACGACGCGAGTATAATTACCTTCGAGTTAATTATTTAAAATTGATGACTGTTAGCACATCATGATAGAATTGATTGATTGCCATGATCAAAAGTCTGAGCGTGAAAGAAATAATGATATGCATGATTTGATTGGTAATGGATGAATGTTGGTGATCTAATTAGGTGAATTAACCCGAGCATAATTGACATCAATTCGAACTTAGAAAAACATTATAAAATTAGTGAATAGAATTGATCTAGGGATATTCTGCACAGATGAACATTCAATGGATAAATGACTTGTGTTGTGTGTGTTGTTCATTGAGTTTGATGCATTATTTAGTTAGCAGGCGTGCTTTAAGTTCTAATAAAGTCTAGGAACTCGCCGCCTAGGCGTGAGGATACTTAGCTACAAG